>VZRW01005368.1:24099-35170 GCA_013398125.1 Aegotheles bennettii
CCCCCCAGGTTTGCCCAGAATGCCTCGGAGTGGCTCCTGGCCAGCATCCTGCAGCTCAACCTCACGCACGACACCGACTTCGGGGTCTTTGCCTGCTGGGTCAGCAATGCCACAGCCACCTTCACCCTGCAGCGAGTGGGTAGGGACCTGCTGGGGTGGAGCGGGGACACCTCCAAGGAGGATCCCCTTGTGTAGAATAATTTGGGTTGGAAGGGACCTTAGAGATCATCCAGTTCCAACACCAGGGACCCCTTCCACCAGACCAGGTTGCTTCAAGCCCCATCCAA
Organism: Aegotheles bennettii; assembly: GCA_013398125.1. Classification (NCBI taxonomy): domain Eukaryota; kingdom Metazoa; phylum Chordata; class Aves; order Caprimulgiformes; family Aegothelidae; genus Aegotheles; species Aegotheles bennettii. The sequence continues at coordinate 24,387 of VZRW01005368.1, forward strand.
CCTGGTCTTGGGCACTGCCAGGGAGGGGGCACTCAGGGACAGGGCAGGAACAGCAGCGCCGTGAGGATCATCACTGCCTCTCCCTCTCAATCTACACCAAACCCTGAGAACCTGAGCCAGGGCCACCAGCCGCGCTGACCGTGCCCTCCCCTGTCCTGGCAGAGGTGGCGGGGCACGTGCCTGCGGTGCTGGCAGCTCTCCTGGTCCTGGTGCTCCTGGTGCTCCTGGCCGGGCTCTACGTCCGCTGCCGCCTGAGCCTGCTCCTCTGGTACCGGGACCGCTACGGCGAGCTGGAGCTCAATGGTGAGCTGCTGGAGAGGGGCACGGAGGTGGTGCTGAGGCACAGAGCCCCCCCTGGCGTGACACCCCCTTTCCCCATGCTGTCCCCAGATGGGAAGCTGTACGACGCCTACGTCTCCCACGCCACCGCCCCAGATGACCGCAAGTTCGTCCACTTCATCGTGAAGCCGCAGCTGGAGAACCGCTACGGGTACAAACTGTTCCTGGATGAGCAGAACATAATGCCCAACTCAGGTAGGCAGCAGCCCCGTGCGGGGTCGGGCAGGGGGGTGGCACCAGGGGGCTTGACACCGCTTTGCCCACAGAGCCCTCGGCTGACCTGATCATGAACGTGAGCCGGTGCCGGCGGCTCATCGTGGTCCTCTCCATCGCCTACCTGGAGCAAGACTGGTGCAACAGCAGCTTCAGGTAGGAGCAGCTCCTGCCCGCGGTGGGGCAGAGGAGCTGGCAGGGCCTTCGCCCTCCTGCCACACGTCTGTCCTGCAGGGAAGGGCTCTGGAGGCTGCTGGAGCTCTCCAAGAAACCCATCTTCATCATCTTCGAGAGCCAGTACCGGGAGATCACCCACCCCGCCATCAGCCTGCTGAAGCAGCACCGGCACGCCGTGACCTTGCTGGTGTGGCGAGCTGGCTCCATGGTGAGAGCCGAGCAGGACCCCGTCCCACTGCACCCCGCTCCCACCCCCAGCACCCCATTAGTGTCACCTCCCCGTGATGCTCCAGGGCTGCTCCCTGTGCCTCAGTCCTGAAGAGCAGGTCGGGGCACCCGTCCTTCGGAGGTGATTTTGAGAAGGTGATTTTAAGAAGCCCGAGCTGTGGGTGGGTGGTTGCTCCCCAGGTGTGTGTGAGCAGGGACCCCCAGCTCTGCCCCGGCCGAGCCCTCGGGGTGAAGCCCTGGCCCATGGCTGCTGTGGCTGTTCCAGGGCCAGGCGGGTGCTGGAGCCCCGGGGAGGTTTCAGCAGGTCGGGCCGGTTTCTCCACCGGCGCCGGGCACGCTGCCACGCTGGGAGCACAGCCCTCACCCTGCCTGAGCTCCCAGCACTGGGACGACGGGGCTGAGCCCCACAGAGCCTTCCCCAGCCCCACACAGGCTGGGCTTGGCTTCGTGGTAGTCCTGGCCCGGCTCAGCTCCTCCCTGCCCCACGCAGACCCCCTCGTCGGACTTCTGGAAGGAGCTGTGCCTGGCCCTGCCCCGCAAGGTCTCCTTCCAGGGCACGGTGGGCGACCCACAGACCCAGCTGCAGGAGGACAAGGACCCCATGCTGATCCTGCACAGCAGCTACCTGGACAGCGGGGGGGACCTCCACCCGGACGGGGACCTCGGCACAGGTCCTTGTCCCCTGCTTCTTCTCCTGGGGGGTCAGATGTACACCAGGGTTTGGGTTCACCCTCCCGGGGCCGTCGTGCTGGGTTCAGCCCCTTCCCCACCGCCTGACCCCATCTCCCCGCTCCTCCCAGGCCTCCGAGGGTACATTTTCAGAAGCCCCCCACCTCCCCGCATCGGCAGCCCCAGCACACCCATGGCTTCAGGTGTGACAGAGGACACACAGCTGAGGGACGGGCACAGACCTGAGCTCGACATCTCAGACCTGGGATCGCGCAACTACGGCGCCCGCACGGACTTCTACTGCCTGGTGACGGAGGAGGACATCTGAGTGGGGCTGTGGGCCAGCAAAAGTGGCATCTGCCCCTGCCCCACCAGCTGCACGGCTCTGAGCGCGGCCAGAGGACCCCAGGCTTGATGATGGGACCCAAGCCAAGGCCTGGGTGGGAAGGCCAGGAGCTGGCTCATTCTGGCAGCACGCTCCGTGGTGGAAAACCATCACCACAGGACACCCCTGCCCGCAGTGCCTGGGCACCCTCGGGTGCTGGGCCCCTCTTCCTTGCTGTGGGCACCAGAGACTTGATGGACAAGTGTTGGGATGAGCGATGCTCTCCGAGGAGCAACACGGGCTGGGAAATGCCCAATGGGGGCGGCTGCAGCACCCTCTGTCCCACAGAAACCCCCATGGCAATAAAATGCTGCTGCTCCCAGTGGGTCTTGTCCATCTGTGGGTCTCGGGGCAGGCAGCGCCGTGCCGTGTCCTGTCCCTGTCCCTGTGCCGTGTCCTGTGCCATGTCCCGTCCCTGTGCCATGTCCTGTCCCTGTCCCTGTGCCGTGTCCTGTGCCATGTCCCGTCCCTGTGCCATGTCCTGTCCCTGTCCCTGTGCCGTGTCCTGTCCCCGTGCCATGCCCCATCCCCACCATGCTGGCTCAGAACAGCTCCCAGGCGCGGTGCTCTGCTCCGGTCCCGTGTCCTGGCCGGGCACAGGGACAAGCTGGCATCGTTCAAGACCTTTATTGGGGGTCACAGAGGGCTCGGGGTGCTGGGGAGACAAACACACCGTGACCCCCAGCCTGGGCCATGCCAGGGGGGGCCACACCAGCCCCGGATGCCACCAGGCTCCCCGCCCTCCCCCCAGTACCTACTCTACCATGCTGCCCCCCAAGCGCAGGGTCTGCCCCAGCCCCACACCTGCCAGCAGACCCAAAGCCACCCCACAGCCCACCCCGGCCACCTCCATGGCATGGAGAGCACCATGGGCTCCTCCCCACCCCGCGGGGAGCACAGCCTGGCAAACCGGATTGACCCTGCGCACCCCTGCTCACACAGCACCACACAGGGACCGTCCCTGCGGGGAGCAGCCATGGGGACAGTCCCTGCGGGGTGCAGCTATGGGGACAGTGTGGCTCTGAGTGCCCCCCCAGCTTCCTGCAGCAAGGGCATGGGCAGCATCAGCCACAGGCCCCACATCCCCAGCACAGCGGGGGCTCTGCACCCCCGATGCCGCTTCCTAGCTCCTCGCAGCCACGGCACCACCCCATAAACACTTGGGAAGCCACCTCAGATGTCCCACAACGCCCCTGAGCTATGCAAAGCCCCATCCCCACCCAGCCAGGGCAGAGCGGGTGCAGCCCACAGCGTGCCCCACACTGGCGTGGTGGCACCAGCACCCTCCCAGCACCTGGTGTGCCACCATCTGGGCCCCCAGAAGCCCCCTCCCCAAAGCCCAGCAGCTCCTGTCCCCCCACCGAGCCACCAGACAAGCGGAGCCGCGCTCCCCGGGAGCGTGCAGGGTCCCTGGGGTGAGCACCCTTGGGTGCCATGGGGCTGTCCCCCACTAACCGGGGTCTCAGCGGGGCCCCACATGGAGCCCAAAGCAGTCGCTGGGTTTAAGGCTGGGACAGGAAGGAGGAGAAGTGTCCCCTGCCCAGGGAAGGGGACCCAGCAGAGGGGAGAGGTGGGGGACACGGCGGGGGCTAAGCTACGGAGCGGGGGTCTGGTGACAAGTGGCCTCCCCAGGGCATGGCTGGTGGCACGGAGCAGTCGGGGCTGGGCAGTGTGGCCCCGGGTTGTCCTCACAGGCTGAGGAAGTCCTCCTTCCGGTACCCCTTCTGCAAGGACACGGGTCAGCGTCACGGGGGGACACCAGCGCTGGCACCTCCCCTGCCCAGGACACCCCTGCCCAGGACACCCCTGCCCACGCCCCACTGCTCCGGCAGTGACAGGGCCACGCTGTCCCCACCCCAGGCACGTGGCTGTCCCCACCCCACTGGCGCAGGTGCCACCACGGGGATGATGCCCTGGGGATGTCCCCACGCCTTCAGGAGGGGGAGGAGTGGAGCTGGGGCCCGTTGCGTGCCTGGGAGCGTTTGGGTGGGGTGGCTTTCCAGGGTGAAGCCCCTGGCCCTGGCTCCCTTGGGATCCACCCCTGGGACCCACCCCGGGATCCACCCCTGGAATCCACCCCTGGGATCCACCCCAGGCTCCCACCAGCTGGAGAGGGCACCCAAGGGTGGTACGAACCATCTTGAAGTCCCGGTGGAGCTTGGTGTATTGCCACATGTTGCCCAGGAGGCTGGCGGCTGCTCTGGAGGACTTCTCGTTGTCCGAGCTGGGACAAGGACAGGTTGCAATGAGCTTTGGGCACTGCTGGGCACGGGATGGTGCCCACCAGCCCAAGGATACCACCCCAGAAGGGCCTGGAGGGGCTGAGGACTTGGCGCTGGTGGGAAGAGGCAGAAGACTAAAGGCTGGAGCCCACCACAAGGGGCAGGGTGTCAAATGCTGCTGGAAGGAGAGGTGAGAAGCACCCAGATGGGAAGGAAGTGCTTGCAGCAATGGGCTACCCTGCCATAGGGTTTCTTGAGGAGGTGGCAAAGAGCTGGAAGATGGCCATGAGGCCACCTTGAGCTGGTCTGGGGACTCCCAACATCAAGCCTTGGGAAGGGAGGCTGGTTGTGACCCTCTTCGCCCCCGCTGGACCAGGGGAGGAAGGAGTGAGCAGGACTGGACCCCAGGTCCATGCTGGGACAGCAGAGTGGAGAGGGAGCTCCCACCTGTCCCTTCTCTTCTTGATGTAGAAGAGCTTCCTGAGGCCATCAAAGTAGACGATGTCGCGGGCGGCCATGGGGCTCTCCACCACCAGGTTGTTGAGGACCGCGATGATGTTGACGATGACATCGGCGGGCGGTGCCTTGTCCCCCACGCTGCCCGGCAGCTTGTCGATCAAGTGGCTGACCACCTTTGTCGCTGAGGGGCAAAGCATCACATCAGGGCTGATGGCCAGACCCAGGGGACATGCAGCACCCTGGGGATGAAACCCTTCACCTCCCGGGGACAGCGAGGGGGCAGAGAGTCCAGCCAAGGACCTGCGGGGCAGCACCAGGGACATCTTCTAGACCTTTGCTCTCTGGAGTCTCTGCTGAGACTCCTTGGCACTGGGGAGAGGAGCTGGGGGACGAGGACAAAGCCAAGTGAGATGGTGGGGCTGGAGACAGAGCAGAAGGTGTTGGGGGTGCTCAGTCCCTGTGGACGGGGGATGGACACACTCAGCTGGGAGCAGGGGTGCAGTGGGCAGGGAGGTGCTGAGACACGGCTGGAGGCCAGGGTGAGGAGGAAGAGGGTGGAGGGCACCATGGCCCTGCCCAGCACTCACACATCTCATCCTTGTTGCGGGCGTGGCGGGACAGGTTGCGGATGAGGCCGGTGAGGGAGCGCAGCTGGTGGTGGTCGGCGGTGCGGACGCGGTCCAGGACGGGGTTCAGGATGCGCTCCTGCTCCAGGGCCAGCCGGCTCAGCACGCCTGCCCACTGCCGAGGGAAACCCTGCTTGGAGACCCCCACCGGGACCAGGACCCCCGGCTGCCTCCTCCATCTCCCCCCATCCATCCTCCTCCATCTCCCCCCATCTCCCCCCATCCATCCTCCTCCATCTCCCACCCATCCTCCTCCTTCTGCTCCCACCCATCCTCCTCCTCCTGCTCAGCAGGGCCAGGTCAGGGTGGCCCATGCCCAGAGCCTACAGGAAAGCTGGAGAGGGACTGGTGCCAAGGGCAGGGAGTGATGGGACGAGGGGGAACGGGTTCCAAGTGCCAGAGGGGAGATGGAGATGGGATGGGGGGGAGAAATTGTTTGGTGTGAGGGTGGTGAGAGCCTGGCCCAGGGTGCCCAGAGCAGCTGTGGCTGCCCCTCCCTGGCAGTGTTGAAGGCCAGGGTGGATGGGGCTTGGAGCACCCTGGTGTGGTGGGAGGTGTCCCTGCCCATGGCAGGGGTGGCACTGGGTGAGCTTTGGGGTCCCACCCAGCCCACACCAGTCTGGGCTCCGATGACAGATGGCAAGCAGCTCGATGGCCACATCCCAGCCACCACCTCCCTGGGCATAGCTGTGACTGGCCAAGGTGGTGGGGACAGCCAGGCCAGACCGGGCCCCTGGGGATGTCCCCTGCCTGCCCTCACCCTGCGGTCCCCAGCAGTGATGTTCTGCAGGGCACCCGAGGCCGCCTCCGTCGTGTGCTTGTTGAGCTCACAGCGCTGCAGCAGGCGGTTGTAGATGCCCACGATCTGGGGGTTCCAGAGCCACTCCATGCCCTTGGGGTCCTTGGAGACCTCCGTGAAGGTGACAATGTCTGCGTTCAGGTAGTGCTGGGGGGATAGTGGTGGCACTGTTAGACTCGTAGGGGCTATGTGACACTGTGTGACACTGCTGGTGTCCCTTCTCCTCCAGCACTGGGCAGTCCCAGCTGGCAGTGACCCAGCAGGTCGCCCCGGCTCGGCAAAGCGGGGGTTCAGCACCCTGAGTCACCCCCCTGAGTCACCTCACTCCCCTGATTCACCCTCTGCTGAGCTCACCCATGTGTCCCACCCACCAGCTAAGGCCAGCGTCCACCTCCACCCTGGCGTCCACCTCCACCTTAGCGTCACCTCCACCACCAGATGCTTCCAGTGCCACCCTTGCCCCAGGTGACATGGCCATCACTGTGCCCACCACTGTCCCACCGCTGACCTCCCGTGCTTTCTTGCTCTGGGGGCTGAAGCAGCCCACCAGCTCCCCCGTCACCACGCCGCTGTTGTTCCTCCTGTGGCCCTCCAGGCGCTGGAGGGAGGACGGGGGCATCTCGTCGTACAGGCGGTAGGAGAGGTTGCGCAGGACACAGACAGCATTCTCCACACTCTGGGGGGGACAGGACACGAGGCTGTCAGCCCTTGTGCCACCTGCCAGGGCATCTCCAGCTGGCACGTCCCCACCAGAATCCATGGCCAGTCACCCCGGTGACACCAGCAGTGCCCAGTACGGCCAGGTGGAGCCAGGCTGGTTTTCCCACCATCACATCAAGATGTGCCTCTGCACCATGGTGGCCAAGGGGCTGCCAGGAGGGAGAGAGCAGCAGCAGCACCCGTCTGAGGGTACCTGAACCCCCCCGGCACCCAGCTCCCAGGGTTCACCTTGTCCTCTGACTTGCCCACTTCCAGCGAGCTGTTCACGTAGTGGATCATGGAGTCCACCAGCCCGTGGCACTCGCGCATCTTCTGCCGGGTCTGCTGGCTGGCAGAGCTGAGGTTCCTGCCCAGGGAACGTGGGTCCATCATGGTGAGAAGGGGCTTCCCCCCAATGGCCACCCCCCTCCTGCCCCCAGCACCACCATGGGGATGGCAGCTGACACCTCTCCCATGGGTGACCAGGCTTTGCCGTGGTGCACAAGCGCTGCAAGGGATGGAGAGCCCAGAAACAAGCCCTGGGTCCCTTCCCACTTATGTGCACAGCATAGGTGGTGTCTGCTTCCACCCAGGACTTCACACATAGTGGGAGGCCTGGAGCCAGCCCGGAGCAGGTACCTGAGGAAGCCCGTGGAGTTGTAAAAGATCTCCGCCTCTGAGGGGTTCTGCTGGATAACACCTGAGCCCCCCAGCCCAGAAAGGGGGACCAGGACCAGGTCCGTGAGCTGCTCCAGTGTGTCCCGGGCCAGGCGATCCTTCAGGTTGTCACTGGAGGAGAGGTTCCACAGGATCCCTGCGCAGAGGGGGATCCTCAGTCCCGGGATGGCCAGAGATGGTGGTGGTCCCTCCCCCTCCCACCTCCCCAGGGGACTCACACCGACCACCCGCTGCCAGGAGCAGCCACTGGACAGGGTGGGTAACAACGACATGAAAAGGTCATCCCAGCTTCACAGGTGGGGTGGGGGCACCAGGTGCCACCCCCTGGGTAGCCAGACCCCCGCCCACCACTGCCATCGTCCCCAACCTGTGACGTTCTTGCGGAGCTCATCGTCGGGCTCCCGCAGTGTCCGCATGAGCTCGTAGATGCCGTTCTCCTCCACCAGCGCCAGCTTGTTCTCGGCGTTGTCGTAGATGAGGTTGCGCATGGCGCCGGTGGCATGGCGCTGCACCTCCTGGTTGGGGCTGTTGAACAGCTTCACCAGCTTGGGCATGGCCTGGAGGCTGCGGGCCTGGGAGGGGAGAGCCCGGCTGGGTTGGGACGCCCTGCTGCCCGGCTGCAGCTCCGTCCACCTCCTCCACTCGCCCCGGGGTGCCCCACCACGGCCCGGCGGCTGGGCACAGCCCCTCCTCCTTCAGCTCCTGGGTGCTCACCTGCTTCTTGGCGTTGCCGTCGCTGTAGCACTTGTGCTGGAGGTAGGCAGCGCCCAGGACCTGCAGGTTGGGGTCGCTGGCTATCAGGTACTTCACTGCGGAGGGCAGGTCAATGTCGTCAAACCTGGAAACCACAGGCAGGTGAGGAAGAGCCTGAGCAGAGCATCCCACAGGGGTCCTCCACCTCTGCACCCCACCATGTCCTGCACCTTGGAGGAGATCTGTCAACCCATGTCCCTCCCCACCACACTCGTGGGGCACAGGACACCAGACCCAGCTGAATGAGCATCTTCCCACCCTGGAGTCTCAGGATGTGTCCATGAGAGGAGCTAAGGCCACGTGCAGGTCCATCACTATGGGGCCAAATTGTGCCCACCATGACACCCCTCCTCCTGCATCCCTTGCAGCAAAATAACACCAGGTGAGAGGTGGGAGGTTTTCTGGCCAAGTGACTCAGGTAGGGACAGGGACGGTGTCGGGTGGCCCCGCTGGCACTCACCCCCCTGCGTGGTGGCTGAGCAGCGTGCTGTGCCCGTTGTACATCTCCATGGCGCGCTGGTCCTGCAGGTGGTGGCTGGACTCGGCCAGGCTGCGCACGGAGGGCGCGCGGGAGCTGTGCTCCACCATCCCCACGTAGGAGCTCCCGATGCCGGCCGGCGCGGCCGCCTGGATGCTCCCGAAGGAGCCGGTGCTCAGGCGCGAGCGGTTGTTGCTCTGGAAGCGCTGGAGCGTGCGCATGGCGGGTGCCCGGATGGTGCGGCTCGGCAGCACCTCGCCACCCTCCAGCCACTCGGAGGCGGCCTTGGCGCCGGAGCCGGAGCTCAGCTGCCTCTCGAAGGTGTAGGAGCGGGCGAAGCCGCCGTTGCCTTGGCTTTTGTAGAGGGGCCGGTGCCCCATGGCGTCCAGCTGCTCCGAGATGACGCTGTAGCGGTCGTCAGCGATGGCGGCGGGGGGCAGTGGCCCGTCTGCCAGGCGCAGCGAGCGCAGCGACAGCGTGTCCAAGTTCTGCCGCGAGCGCAGGGTGCGCTCATGGAAGGAGCTGGGCCGCGGCGAGGTGCCGGCCACCTGCGACATGGCATAGCCAGCGCCATAGCCACGGCCCTTGGGCAGGCCCCCATTGCTGATGGTCGCCATCCGCTTGTGCGGAGTCAGGTCCACCGCCGAGCGCGAGGACCAGCTGCTGCCCTTCAGCGTGCCGAAATCCTTCTTGGCCAGCGGCTGGTACAGCTGCGGGGGCAGGCGCAGGGTCAGGGGGTGCCCACGAGCCTGTCCCCCCATCGCTGCCGTGGGAGAGGAAAGGACAGGGCCGAGAGCCTCCCTTGGCACAACCACTGCTGCACCCAGCGGTGATGTGTGCCAGGGCGGGGGATGGACCCCCCGGTACGTACCGAGGCTTTGGGGTCCAGGCCATTGCTCTGGGAGCGGGAGCTGAAGGAGTGCAGGGTTGTGCCATACTGACCACCTGTGGGATGGGGACGGAGGGGTCAGCGGCAGCACCGGGGGGGCTTGGGCACCAAAGATCCCCTCCAGCTCATCTGGGGGGACCTGGGCACCAAAGGTCCCCTCCAGCTTATCCCAGGGGGACCTGGTTCAGGAGCCGAGGGAGCAGGAGGGCGCTGCCTTTGCCTGCCTGCTGGCGGCAAGAAGCCGGAGAGGCGCGGCGGTGCCATGGGATGCCTCCCCGCCCTTCATTGCTCCCCGACAGCAAGGGGAGTGATTGCCACCCTGGCGGGGTCACGGCGGCTCAGCCCGGTCCCCTCTGCCACAGCTGGATCAGCAGCCCAGGTGTCCTCACAGAACCAACCCCAGCTCTGCCGCCGTGGGGACGGGACCCCGCTGCACCCCTCGCCCTCCCACCACCGCGGGGACCGGGGTGATGCCAGCCCTGGTGGGGAGGGGGCTGTGGGTGATGCCCAGGGCAGTGCTGGTGGGGGGTCTGTCCCCACCGCCGGGGTCCCCTGGCACCTGAGATGGGGGGTGCGATGGAATGGGCGCGTCGGCAGGGCGGAGGCTGCCAGCACAGCCGTCAAATGGAGGAGCTGGAGCCTGGCCAGCGGCGCCGCTCAAAGGCTGGGAGCGACAGGAAAAGGCGAGAAAAACAACCCCCCCCCAGCCCACAGTGGGGTGTGGGACCCCCCAGTTCAACCCCCCACAGGGCACAGGTGGGGAAACTGAGGCACAAACCCCGAGTGGGGTGAAACGAGCCCGGGCGGGGACCCCGCTGCCCCCATCCCCGGCGCGGGGGCATCTCCCACCTCTGGTGCCGTCGGCGTGGTCAGGGGCATCGTGGCGGGCGGCCGCTTGTCCCCTCAGCATCATGCGGATGCGGACCTGCTCCTGGACACGGGCGCTGCGCAGGTGCTGGGCCTCGGCCGCCTCCCGGCCACGGCCATCCAGCTGCTGGTCTGAGGGCAAGGCCAGGGAGCAGACGCCGGCCTCGGGCTGCAGGGCCGAGAGCAGGAAGGTGTTGGTGTCAGGCACGGCGGCCATGGCAGTGTGAGCAGGCCGCCCTGCGCAGGTGAGCGCGGCGGCGGCGGCTTCCCAGAGCCCTGGGGAGGCACCGGCACGCCCCGCCG
>VZRW01005368.1:35699-49817 GCA_013398125.1 Aegotheles bennettii
AGGCAGCCCCACCACCGCCCCAGCCCCCCGGGCTGCCCAGCAACCCCCCCCCCCAGTACAGGGGTTTTGCCCACCAAAGGGCCAGTGGGGGCTAATTGCAGTAATTACTGGCCAGGTCCTGCTGCTTTGCTTTTCAAATCAGCTGGGGAATCAGAAAACAACAATAACACCAAATAAACATGCCAGGGGGCAGCTCAGTGGTGACGAGCGCGGGGTGACTCAGCCACCCACAGGTACCAATTAGGCTCGCCCCACGCACCCAGGCGACCCCGCACACCCCAGCACAGCGTGTGCCCAGGGAAGGCACCCCCAGCCTCAGGGGTCTCCGCATTGCTGCCCCCCAGCCCCCAGCTCCTGGCTGAGTATCTCACTCCTGAGCTGAGTTGTGCCCGTTCTCAGCCGTGCCGGGCACTCAGGCACTGCCCCTGCACATGGGCACCGGGCGCTGCGCCCGTCGGGGCCGGCACAAAGGAGCCGGCGTTGGCTGCGGTCGCTCGAAGGCGATCGCGGTGACACAGCGCTGGGTGACACCGCTCCCTGCCTGCCCCACAGCGGCGTCAGGGGCTGGCCAGGGCTCACACCACCCGTGATGACAGCGCCGGCACAGCGATGACACCGGGATGACTTTTGTGCTTCCTTGGGAGGGTGGAAAGGGTGGCTTGTGCCTGAGGAATGTGCTGCCATCAGCAGGAGCAGTGGCCGGGGAGGGGTGGCACGGGCTGTGGGTGAGTGTTCCGGGGTGACAGTCCCTGCTTTGGTGGCCTCCCCACACACCAGTGGGCTGCAAACACCGGTGCCACCATCGCATCGTGCCTGGGGACCGATGCAGGGCACAACACAACTCCCCCCCCAGCTCTGGCTGAGGGGCTCCACCTTCATGGGTGTCCTGAGAGCCCCCCTTGGCTTAGGGGTCACACCTGGCCCCTCTGGGGTGCAGCACCCAGGGAGAACCCCCCAGGGGTCTGTGTGCCCCCCTTCCCTCTCCCACCCACGCGGGTGCCCCGAGCTTGGCAGAGCTCAGCGGGCGCTCCCAGCCCTCGGAGCCGGGATGAATCACTGGTTCCCCCGGGAGCAGGCGGGGAGGGCGGATCGCTCCCAGCACAAGCCGCCGCTTGTCCGCTGTCCCCGTGCCAAGCACCAGGGGGCTGCGGGACGGCACCGGCAGCCCCCCTGTCCCCAAAGGGGATCCCCGATCCCGCTGGCAGCCCCGTTCCCCCAGGCTCTGCCTCCCTCCCAAGCCCCTGTCCCCATGCCGTGACCCTCCTGCAGCTGCGGGATGGGAACTGGGGGGTCGCGGGGGGGTGAGCAGATTTGGAGCCGCAACGGGCAGCGCTTGCCTGGTGCAGCAGCTCAGGAGCAGGGGAAAGCGCTGGGTGGGAGCAGGGATGTGCTGGGATGCTTAAAAAGCAGCAAATCAGTGCTAAAAAACACCCCTTTGGGGCAAAACTAGGGAGTTCCGCGGGGATCCAGCCACGGTTGGGGTGAGGTGGGGTTAAATAAACTCAGTCTGGGGGTCCCTAAAGCGGCCACTGACCCCCCTCAGCCTGGGGGCACCCACAGCCCTTCCTCCGTGGGGTGACAGATGTCCCCAGGGAGACCCTGGCTCCCGGGTGCACCTTGTCCTCTCCCACCCCCTGAGCACCACTGGGTGCCTGTCCCCAAAACCGGGTCCCCAGGGGAGCCCGTGGCTGCCAGTGCCACCAGTGTTTCCAGTGAGGGAGTGGCCGACGCGGCACCGCGCAGCCCGGCCGCGGCGCACGTGTGCCAAGAGCCACAATGGGGAAACCGAGCCACGAGGAGAGGAGTTGGGGGGGAATGGCAGCCTCTTGGCCAAAGTTGGCCAAATCCAGCATCCGCGCTGTCCCTTCCACCCGGCACACGGGGAGTGGTGGCGGGGTGAGTGCCACCAGTGACCCGCCATGGGGACAGCCACGCCGATGGGTGCGGGACCGGCCAGCACGTACCTTGTTGGGTGGCCCCGGAGGGCCGTTGCCCTGCAGCATCCTCCTAGGCGGCGGGTGCACCCCTGGGTGCTACACGGGTGCCGGCAGCCCCAGCACGGGGTGGGCGATGCCGTCTGTGGCGGGCGTGGGGCCGCGGCACGGGCCCGCCCCGGGACCTTACCCAACCAGTCTCTGCTTCGCCGTTGTTTTGCATGTGTGCTCCAAACCCGCTCGTCCCACAGCCAAGTGTGTGCTCCTGGGGCTTGGGGCAGCTCCACACAAAGCCTTGGCACGGCCCAGGTGCCGGCGCGGTGCCCGGGGGTCCCGGCTGCCCCATCCCAGGCACCGGACCCACGTCTTGGCTGCCTTTGTGGCACTGCAGGAAGTCACTGTCCATCCCCAGGGCCACCACAGCCATGGCCCAACACGTCCTTCCCCGGCACCGCCTTGAGCCCCCCAGCACAGGGCACCCCTGGGTGCAACACGGAGGAGTTTGGGGCTGCCCAAAGGAGAAGGTGGAGGGGAGGCAGAGCTGGGGAGGGGGGCATGGTTTTGGGGGGCTCCCCTGGAGCGTGTTTGTGTGCGTGGGATGGAGCAGGAGCCCTTTGAAGGCAGATAAGCTGAGAGGGAGCGTTTGAAACGGGCCAAACCAGTTTGGGGGCCATCGCTTCCATCGGCAGCGCAGGCTGGGCCCCATGCCGCACCCATGGGGGACCGAGGGGACCCCCAGTAAAGCCCAGCCCGGGGCAGGAGGCTGCCCGGGACCCTCCACCCAGCTACTGCTCTCACACTGGGTCTGTTCTCAGCCTGGGGGTGCCGGGGGAGGTGTCCCCCACCCTCCACCAGCCCCTTGCTGTAGCTGGGCTGCTTGGGGCTGGTGTTGGCCTCCGCCACCCCGAACCAGCCCCAGTGCCTCTGGAGCATCCCCATGGGGCAGGGTGAACACCAGGGACCTGCCCACACCCCGCTGTCACTTGGGGCTCCAACCCCTGGCCCAAGGAGGCTCCACAAGCTCCCTGTGGTCCAGAGAAACAAACCCCACTGGCACCTCTGGGGCTGCCCCGAGCGGGCACCGCTGCCGGCTCCAAACTGTCCCCAGAGGGGCTGGACCAGTGTCCCCAGTGGGGATAGTGCTGGTGGCACCAGTCCCTCCCACCATCAGCTCTGGCTTTGGCCGAGCCCGGTGTCCATGCTGATGGCTCTGCGAGCTCTCCCAGCCGGGAGGCTGCTGGAAAAGCCATGCCTAAGGAAAGGCGGCCGCAGGGATGCCGCTGGTGGCCCCGGGGCCACCTGCCTTGCCTGGGACTTCTCAGCCCACGGGCCAACTCCCAGCATGGTGGGCAGAGCCCTCGCCCACAACAAAGCACTGCCAAAGTGCTGGAAAAGAGAGGAGCGTGCGGAGGAGAAGCCGCTGCCTGCCCAGCCCATCCCCCCGGGCCAACCGCTGCACCAGGAGCTCCAGACTGGGGGTGCCCAGCCCCCAGAGCCCCACGCCGAGCCCCCCATCCTCACCCTGAAACCCCCTGCAGAGCCCGGGGGGAGCGGGCAGGAATAAAACACCCAGGGAAACTGGGGGGCTGCTCCAGGGGAGGGGGCAACGACACAGCCACAGCCCGGGGGGGCGCAGGGACAGGGTGACCCAGAGGGGGGCAGTGGGAGCTGGTGGCACCCAGGGCAGAGCAGCCGCGTGCACCCCGGCACATCCACGGGTGAGGGGGAAAGGTGAGCAAAGAGCTCAGGGGACACGGCCGCCGTGTGAACCAGCACAGAGAGCACGGGGGGAGCAGCCCATGGCTCTCCCCACAGTCCCCCAGCCATGGGGCCATGGGGCTGAGCCCCCCACGCAGCGTGTGGGGCGCAGGCAGCTGCCCCGGGTGGAGCCCAGCTGTGGGGTGGAGGCTCAGCAGCCTCCCGGCAAGCCCAGGCGTGTGTCCCAGCATCAAAAACAGCGGCTGCCACCGCCTCCTCCTCCTCCTCACTGCACGGCGCAGCGAAGGGGCCCCTCACACTGCCACTGCCTGCTCCCACCCAGGGGACTTTGAGCAGCCACCACCACGGGGACACTCGGGACAAGGGACAGAGGCCAACCTGGCTCCTGGTGCCCTACCCCGGCCCCGGGTCCTCATCCCTGCCCAGGCACGAGGGTGGTGGAGGGGAAGGAAATCCCAGTCAAGACATTGATTTTATTTTTTAAGAATAAAAAAAACCCCAAAACAGACAAAAAACTTCCTGAAAACAGCTTCCTACCTCATAATTTCACAGAAATTAGCTTGGAAACGTCATTTGCTCTCCCCCTGCTCCCGTACCTGTCCGGGCTCTGCCCTTCCCCACCCAGGGCAGCCCCCGGGCACAGGCAAAGCCAGCCCATCCTGCCCAGGGGGCTCTGCCCTCCCGAGCCAAACCCCCTCTCCCCTCTGACCAGCTCCACAGCTCCTGGGGGGGGAGTGGGAGGGTTTGGGCACCCCCGTGGGCTCGTACCCCCCCTCACTCCTGCAGGTACCGGTAGCCCCCCCAGAGCTCAGCTCTCCAGCTGGCACAGGGACAAGGCCCTGGGCATTGGGGGGGGGGGCATCTCAAAAGGGGCTGCAGAGTGAGCACTGGCTGCGAGTCTGGGGTCAGCCCGGAGCTGCAGCTCCCCCCCACAGCAGGACATCCCCTGCCCTGGCGCTAACGAGTTAATAAATTCATCTCTGACTAAGAAATTAGACCCTTAAGAAAAAAAATCACCACCCCCTTTGGCCCTCCCCGCTCCCCCCTCCCCAGGATAACAGCGGTTCGGGATGGGGGTGCCCTCCCGCGGGCACCGCGGCGCGTGGGCAGGGCTCGGGGACAGCCGGGCGCCGGCGGTGGGCACAGGGCGGGGGGGTCGGTGGCTGCGGGCCAGGCTCAGGGTGCTACTCTTTGGGTGGCTTCTTGCTGCGGGCGTTCCACATGCCCCGCTTGGAGTGGTAGTAATGGTAGAAGTTCCTGAGACGCAAGCGCTCCACCTCCAGCCCGCTCTGCAGGACCCTGCGCCGGACAGATGGACACAGGGACAGTGGCTCAGGGACAGAGGGGACAGACACGGCCCCTTGGCCACCCAATGTCAGCCACACAATGGAGGGCAGTGCAGGCTTCCCTGGACATGTCCCCAAATGTCAGCAGTGTCTCTGGTGAGAGCCTGGCCCAGGGTGCCCAGAGAAGCTGTGGCTGCCCCTCCCTGGCAGTGTTGAAAGCCAGGTTGGATGGGGAGGTGGGAGATGTCCCTGCCCATGGCAGGGATGGCACTGGATGAGTTTTGAGGTCCCTTCCCACCCAAACCAGTCTGGGATTCAAACCCCGAGGGGCTCAGGGCTGCCGGGACCCCCAGCCTCACCTGTCCAGGAGCTCCCAGTCCTCCCCGCCCCAGCGGTCCCGGAACTCCTCCGTGTTCATCCCTCCCACACGGTCAAAGTCCGACTTGTAGATGCCGAAGAGGCCGAAGCCGTTCACCTCCCAGTAGCCTGGAAGGGGGAGAGGCATGAGAAGGGTGCAGGGGGTCCCCAGGCCACCACCTCCACGTTCTCCCCACTGCGTGGGCACCACGGGAATGCCCCATCCCAGCCCCTCTCTCCACCATGGGTCCAACCCCACCACTGTCACTTCCTGTGGGTGACAGCCTGGCTTTGGGGGGCACCGCATCCTGTTTTGAGCACCCTTGGGCTCCAATCCCACCTTGCTGGAGCAAGACAAACCCACCCGAGCTGGGCTGTCAGACCAGCCCCGTGGCTCTGCTCAGGCACAGGGGACATTCTGCTGCTGGAGGGGACCCCGCTCACCGTTGGGCTCCCGCGGGGAGCTGCCGCAGCCCAGGCGCATGACGATGGGCGCGTAGGCCAGCTTGCCCTCCACGCAGTGCTTGCGGATGCTGTCCAGGATGTTGGGGGGGAAATGGATGTGCAGGTCGCAGAGGAACACGATGCTGTGCCCGTCCTGCGGGAGGGGACAGACATGAGCGGGAGGATCAGGGTGAAGCGGTGCTGGGAGGAGCCAAGGTGGGGTTGGTTCCTCTGCCCAGCTCACCTCCACCATGTCCACACCAGCCTGCAACCCAGCCGAGCGCTCGAAGTTCCCCGTGCGCCGCAGGTACTGGTATCTGGGGAGAGGACAGGGTGGTCAGTGCTGGTGACCGAACAGGGCACAGCCAAGAGGGCAACAGGGGCCACCATGAGGAGAGGGAACCTTCTTGGACTAGATGATCTTTCGAGGTCCCTTCCAACCCCTAGGATTCTGTGATTCTCAGGGAATCGGGTGCCTACAGCTCATGCCGAGGGTGCCCCTGTGGAGGCAGAGGGGGCTTCTGTATCCCCAACTTCTCCATGTGGGAAACAAGTTTAAACCCCAAAAAGGAGGAGGAGGAGAAGGAAGAGGAGGATGAGGAGGAGGAAGAGGAGAGGGGCAGTGAGGAAGAGAGCCAGGCCGGGCTGGGGAAGGAGCAGCAGGCTGGGTGAGCACCACCAGGCTGGGCTGTCCCACCATGAGGAGCCCTGCAGAGCGCCCTGGCAGCCCCATGGGGAGCACGATGGGACCGGACGCTCGCGTGGGGCAGGTTACCGGGGTAGCCGGGCGTCCCGCAGGGCTCTCTCGACATCCATGTCGTCGCTGTCGAAGTCCACGAGGATGACGTTGAAGTTGGAGTCCTTCGTAGCCCCGTACAGGCCGGCCATGTCCGAGATGAACTGCTGGACCCAGCGGGCTTGGTTCTTCACTGCCAGACACAGCCACAAACATCCCTCAGGCTCAACACAGGGCACCCCCTTCCCCAACCAAACCAACACCCCTTCTGATGAGAAGTGAGACCCTCAGCATCTCAGGAGAAGTGAGAACCTCCACATCACCAAGACCCTCACTCCCCCTGGACCAGCCTGGAGGGTGCAACCAAGGAGCAAAGGGGTTGTCTTCCTCCTGCCGGAGGATGCTGAGGGCAGAGGGAGCAGCAGAGCCCCTGGAGAGCCGCATCCTGCTGTCACCTACCGGGCACCACGAAGTGCACCATGACGTCCTGCTTCCAGCTGAGCTGCAGGGGCCGGCACAGGACGGGTTTCCCGTAGAGGAGGCTCCAGGTGCTGGGTGGAGGCTCGGTGGCCCCCAGGGCCGGCCCTTCGGGGTTGGCCTCGGCACTGTTGTCCTGCTTGCCCTGGTGCAAGAGGACGTAGACGTACTCGGAGAGCCGCACCGTCCGCTGGCCACGCTCCGCCAGCTCCAGCTCCAGCAGGTACCGGTTCCCCCGGGCTGTGTCCCGGCGCTTCTCCACATTGATGATCCTCAGGAGGGTGTAGATGCTATGGGGAAAGGAGAAGCACTTGACAGCTCCATCACCTCAAGGGGTTGGCCTGAGCCCACCACCCAGCTCACCCATTCCCAAGGAGCCGAGTGGGGTGAAGGTGCATCCCCAAAGCCTCCCCCCCCTCCCATACCCTCCGTTCTTCTCGTTGAGCTTCTCCATGTACTGTGCCACCACGTCCACCACCTCGCCCTCGCTCAGCTGCAGGTTGCCCGACACGTTGCAGCGCAGGTCATTCCAGTCGGAGCGCAGGAGCTCGAAGTCCACCGAGCTGACGCTGAACGTCCTCTGCCAGTTGATGGAGTCCTCCAGCCAGCTCTGCTGCAGCTCCCCGGTCTCGTAGCTGTAGTCCGACACCTCTTCTTCCTCCTCCTCCTCCTCTTCCTCCTGGACCTTCCCCTCCTCCTGCTGGGACGCCGTTGTTTCCGACAGCTTCAGAAAGGACGTCACCCGCGTTGCCTCGGAGGAGTTGTAGTCGGTGGTGGCTGCTGTCCTGCCCGGGGCAGGAGTTGTGTCCTCATGGGTCTCCCTGCTGAAAAGCCCCTCGGTCCCCAGGGCGAGGAGGCTGGGCAGTGCCCGCCGCTCGATGCCCGGCTTGGACGGCCGTTCCCACCTCCTGCCACCCGGGCGGGCACTCCTCCGCCTGGCAGGGTCCCTATCCTTGGAGAGGTTGCTCAAGAGCCAGGGGGTCCGGTGGCCAGGGAGGGTGCGGAGCTTGCTGGAGGTGACAGGATGCTTCTGAGGGCTCCTGGAGCGGAGACGGACTTTCTTCAGAGGCTTCGGGTACAGGAAGATGCTGGGGAAGGCCGGCTTCTGGGCTGGGGCTCTGCGTTTCCCCGGCTGCAGCCTGGTCACATAGACCTTCTCCTGGGCCTTCGGGGGCTTTTTGTCCTCCCTGGGTGCCGCAGGCTTGCTGGGACCTGGCGTTTTGGCTTTGCCACCAAAGATGGGGACAGAGAGGTGGGGCTGAAGGCTCAGGGCCCCGGCACGCTTCACAGACACCAGCAGCCCCAGCTCATCCTCCTCGCCAGGGTCCTGAGGAAACCAACGGAGCATCCGCCCTCGGACCGGCTCTGGCGCGGGGCCCGCGTCCTCCTGGCCGGGGAGGTCCTCGGGGACAGTGGCCAGGCTGGCAGTGGCCTGGTGGGACGTGCCCCACCTCCCCGGCTGCCCAGGCGTGCTCGTCCCGGCGCGCTCCCGGCCCTGCCCGTGGTGGAAGCTGTAATAGTCCAGGTCCTCCCCATAATCCCCGGTGACCGGCCGGGGCTCTTTCCCTTCAGCTCCGGGTACCGGCCCGGAGCTCCTCTCCTTGGCTCCAGCAGGTGGGTCTGTGGGCTCAGGGCTGTCCACACCTTCATCCTCCTCCTCCTCCTCATCCTCTAGGAAATCTAGGGAGCAAAGCCAGTGGTGAACACCCCGAGGGGCCCCCCTGCCGCAGGCCGGCCCCAGGAGCCAAGGCTTGGCTCCAGTGAGATGGACCTGTGGGCAACACTGGGAGAAGGGGGCAGAGCTGGTGGCACCCACGGTGCTCCCCAGGGCTGGCAGCTCTGGCTCTGCCAGTTCACCCCTCCAACCCTTGGCTATGCCTTGGAACTGTTCCTGCCCCAGCCGGGAGCAGACCCAGATGCCAGGGCCCTGCCACGCTGCACACCGACACCAGGGCAGCTCCCTGGGACCATCCCTGGGCTCCACACCAGCCCCAGCCATCTCCTGCTGCCCACCAGCCCGACCCAGGGGTGCTCCAAGAAGCCAGGCAGGTGAATCCCAACCCCGGCACCCCACATCCCGCAGTGCCGCACGGCTGAGCCCGGCAGGGCGCTGTGACCACGGAGCACAAGGGACAGCCTGGGGGCCTCCTCCTGCCCTGCTCCAACCCGGCATCACCAGAGCATCCCACGAGTGACATCTCCAGCAGATGGGCTGGTGGGCAGCCATGCCGGGTGCTGGTGGGCGAGGAGGGAGGGTGCCCAGCCCCAGGGCTGCCGGCGGTGACTCACTGCCTGGGCTGAGGAACAGAAACGCTCGCTGGCGCGGATCCTCCTCCTCATCCATCTTCATGTACTTATAAAAACCGAACCTGGGAGACAGAGAGGAGGGGTCAGGTCCCCGAGGGAAGGGAGGGGTGCACGAAGGGACGTGCTCGCACACACGCCCAGCTCCACAGGGATTCCCAACATCCAGGAGCGACGCCAGCTCTCACGCTGCCGTGTGGCCAAGAGATGGGGAAAGAGCCAGCCCGGAGGTGCCTTCCATGGGGGACAGAGCCTGGGGACACCTCAGTGCCATTTCTCCAGCTCTTGGTTGACATCAGCCCCATCCTCCCCAGCCTCCCAGCACCCCCCAGCACTCACTTCTCCAGGTAGAGGGGGGACTCCCTGTAGAAGCACTTGTTCTCCGTCTCCATGTGAGTGAGGCGCGTGAAGTCATTGGGGTACACGAACGAGAGGTAGACCTGGGGACACAAGCATGGCACTGTCACCCCAGCACAGAGGAAAGGGGGCTGGCAGGGCCAGGAGCCAGGGACCCGAGGCCACCAGCATGACCCCCTCAAACCAGGGTGACCCCCAGCATCTCAAACACCCCCCAGGGCTTTTAAACAAAACCCCTCCTGGCCAAGATGGGGAAGCTCAGCCTGATCCTCCAGCAAAGGACATTTTCCCCTGGACTTTAGCCCAGTGGACACATCCCTGCCCAGGGGGGGGTAAGGTGCTCTGCTTCACTGTGTCCCCCACATGAGCACGACCCCATCCCTGCTGGGGGGACACACTCACAAATTGCAGGCCCTGGTAGCGGGCGATGGGGAAGTCCTTCACCACGTAGGTGGGGCTGTAGGCACAGGGCACCAGCACGTTCTCCACGCGGGAGGCCTCGATCGCAGGGGCTGAGGAGGAACAGCCGTGGCTCAGCCCCAAGCTGTGCCCAACCACCCCCAGAGCCCAACCCACCTTACAGTCTGCAGCCCAAACCATCCCACCCTGCCCCTCCGCAGACCCCAGAGATGCCCTTCACCCAAGAGGTGGGCAGAAGGTGGGAGGGACGCTCTGGGTGCCTGGGGCAGCCAGGTCCTGCCTTTTTCCTCCCCCAAAGCCCCATGGAGATGTGTGAGGGTCCAGCCCCAGACACTTACTGAGGAAGAAGGTGTCCCTGGGGTCAGGCTTCAGCATGTCAGCCCCATGCTCATCCTGCTGAGCCTCCCAGAGGTAGCTCCCGCTGTGGCTGGCCAGGGTCTGTGGGATGTGCTCCACGTGGTTCATCTTCAGGGACGACTCATCTGAAGAAGGTGAGGACAGGGGCTGAACCCCACAGGCAGATGGAGCAGTGTCCCAAGAGTGTCCTCCAAGGCGGCACTTCCCAACCTCTCCATCCCTCCCACCAGGAGGGCTCGGAGGATTCCTCCTGCTCCCAGGGGAACAAGGGGAGCTGCTGTGTAAACCCATCAGTCCTCTCACCCCCTCAGACCCTGTGACCAATCAGCCTAATGATTATTGCCATCAACTGATGGGTTTGGGAGGACCAGGGCACAGCTGATCTCAGGCAGCAGCTCCGATTGCAGCACCGGTCTCCAGCTCAAAGACCAGGGCTGGGAACACCCAGGGCTTTAACTCCCAAGGGCAGGGAATTAAACCCTGGATGTTCTCCCCACCGGGGTGCAGGGAGATGCACCGTGAGCTGGCTGAGCTGCTGGAGGTGGGATGCCACGTTGTCCTTGGCCACCAACCAGCCCCCAGGCTTCCCCGAGGGAGGTCACCTTGCCCTGGTCACCGTGGCCACATGCGGAGCCACCTGCACCCAGCACCCAGGGGTGCTCCCTTCCAAGGCAGGTCCTGCAGCAGGGAGGAAGCCCCTGTCTGAGCTCCAGAGCCCTCTGCTTGCGGCAGGAAAGGCTCCCAGAGGCCTCGTGCTGCTGGGGGCAGGAGAATGGGAACGCTCTGTGTGCTGCTGGCACCCCCTGCCATGGGGGAGGGCTCCCCACAGGGACATGGCTTTGGCCCAGGATGCCACTGGGGTCCAATGGAGCGGGGAGGTGGGAAGGAGAAGCAGAACGAGTCAGCACTGATGAGAAGCAGCCAACGGTGGGGAATTTATCTGCACTTCATCCATCTCACGTGTCAATACCAGCCACAGCCCCCATCCATCTCCTCCCCAACAACTCCCACCCGCTGCCTGTCCCCCCGTGCCCTATCAACACCTGCCAGGCCATGTTGGATGGCCGGGTCTCCAGCACATCGAGCACTGGGGCAGGACCCATCCATCAAGTCCTTTCCTGCGGCCAGGCAAGGGGGCAGGAAGCAGAAGATCTATAGATTTAATTAAACCTTGTGCCATCCATCCCTGCGCACACGACAGCTCCTCGTATCTCCGGGCCAGGCCCCCAGGACCATAAATCCAGGTCCTCAGAGCTGCAGGACCTGCTCTGGTGAGCAGAGACAGTGCTGGAGCACCAGGAGAGCTGTGTTTCCCTGGCATGTCACCTCCAGCTCTTGCTCTTAGGGAGGTCACAGCACACTCCCAGCATCACCTCTGCCCACTGCAGCCCCTCATCTCCTTCCTTACCCCCAGCATCACCTCTGCTGGGCTTGAGAGGCTGAGATCTGCCCCCAGATCTGATCTCCCAGGGTCTGGTTCCCACCCTTACCTGTGTACAGGGAGATGTAGGAGGAGTCGATCACTTCGAACTTCAGGCTGGGCAGGAAAACTCGCCACTGGGACAAAGCAAGAGGAGATGGAGGATCAGCAGGGGCTCGGGGTGCAGCTGCCCAGCCCCCAGCACTCCGGGATGGGTCATTCACTGTCCTCTGCCCCCTGCACTGCTCCCAGCCCCTGTCCCACAGGAAAAGAGCAAGGGAGAGGGTCCTGCCCCAGCACAGACCCTGGCCACCTCCCATCACTGCCCTGGGGACTCGGGACAGGGGGAAAGCTCCGGGGGGGAGGCACCGACTACTCCCCGCTGCGCCCTGAGCCGCAGCAGAGGAAATTGGTGGCTTTGCTCCAGGAGAAAGAGCTTCAGGAGCAGCCCTGGTGCTGGCTCCTGGCAGGACAAGCCCTGGATGGAGCACGGCGTGGGGGCATTCACTCACACCAACTTCCACGTGGTCTGAGCCTCGGTCGTCTTGTTTGTGGAGCAGCTCGAAGTAGTAACGTCTGGAGGACATGAGGCTGCACCAGAGGGGAAAAAGCTGGTTAGAAACCATCACTGAGATGACTGCTCCTGCTCCAGGGAGCTCCTCAGCTCCAGCAGCCTCGGGGAGCCCTCACTGTCCTGCTCACATGTGGCTAAACCTTTCTGGGGCACAGAGACAGGCAGCATGACGTGGGCATCTGCTCCCCCATCCACTGCTCAGAACCTCCACGAGATCCCCCGTCCCCACCTCAGCATCTGCAGAGGTGGCTGCGGCACCCAACACCTTCAAGCCATGGACCTGGGGGCATGGTTGGTCCAGCTCCTGTCCAGCCCAGACCCCGTGTGCCTTTTGGGAAGAGACCACGGCCAGGGTCTCCTTCCAGGGAGGAGGAATTGGCCAGGGTCAGCGTGGAGCCAGCAGCTCCATCTCCCCAGCTCCACCCAGCCAGGATGGGCAGTGGGAGCAAGGACACACTTACCGTAGGGGCTTGGAGACTTGTGAGCTGAATTTGGTGAACTCTCCTGGTGCTGTCCACTCGGTGCCCAGCTGTGAGGAGGGAGGAGGAGAGGGTGAGAGCACTGGGGACACCATGGGCCAAGCCCCAAGTCCTACCAGGCTGTGAGCATGTCTGCTCCACCTCCATGGGGCACCACGCCACGCTGCAGAAAGGCTCTTCAGGCAGGACACCCAGTCCAACCCCCCCACCAGAGCAGGACCACCCAGAGCAGGGCACACAGGAACACATCCAGGTGGGGTTTGGATGTCTCCAGAGAAGGAGACTCCACAGCCTCTCTGGGCAGCCTGGCCCAGGCCTCTGTCACTGACAGTGACAAAGTTCTGCCTTAGGTTCACCCGGAACCTCCTGTGTCCCACCTTGCACCTGTTCCCCCTGGTCCCATCCCTGGTCCCATCCCTGAGCTCGAGCACCCCGGTGCAGGCAGGTGGAGGTGGCGGAGGACAGTGTGTACCTTGCCCACAGCTGCAGCCAGCCGGGAGTTGGACGGGCTGTCATCAGAGCTGAGCCAGAACTCCGAGTTGTCATCTGATGCCACAGAGAACTGGAAATCCCCTGGGGACAGCGCAGGAGAAGGTCACACAGAGGGACACGGCAGCACGGGCGCTGCCCCAGCACCTCGCTGGGAGATGGGGAAACAGGGACAGATGGATGGAGGTGGTGGGGCCACCCCCGACCCCACGTCGTGGCTCTGTCCTGGATAGGATCTGGGCTTCAACTCCCTTGGAAGCCACCAGGGAAAAGGGTCTTTGCTCCAGAAAGCCCCTCCTGCCCAGCAGCCAGGGCTCTGGGGACTCTCCAAGAGCCTTTCTGTCCTCACGTGGCCCAAGAAGGGGGAAGGAGGCAGCTTCTCCACATGGCTGCAGGGGGTCAGAGGCCAGGCTTCATCACTCACCGTCCTTGAAGGGGTGGATGTAGCCAAAAATCCTCAGCCCGTAGTTCTTCCACTTGGGGGACACGGCCAGCTTCTTCACCGTGGTGCGGGTCTGCAGAGAGACAGAGGCCTGACACCATGGACAGGCTCCAGCCTTGCACCAGCATCTCCAGCCCACCTCCTCCTCGCTATCCTGGGGCCCGGGAGGTCCCATCACCACCCACTTCTCCCTCCATCCCTGCTCTGCTGGGAATTCCCTGCCCCGAACCAAACCCAGAAATCTTCAAGCAAAAGTTCTGAGGCCCAAGCCCACGGGCAGTGGAGATTCAGCAGCGCCCAGAGAGGGATGGACGGACCCTCCC
>VZRW01005369.1:4334-101784 GCA_013398125.1 Aegotheles bennettii
ACATGGTGCTGTTGGATTGAGTCCAGAGGAGGGGCACAAAGATGATCAGAGGGCTGGAGCACCTCTCCTATGAAGACAGGCTGAGAGAGTTGGGGTTGTTCAGCCTGGAGAAGAGAAGACTCCGGGGGGACCTTCTAGCAGCCTTCCAGTTCCTGAAGAGAACCTACAGGAAAGCTGGACAGGGACTTTTTATGAGGGCAGGTAGTGATGTGTAGTTTCAAACTAAAGGAAGGTAGATTTAGATTGAATATTAGAAAGAATTCCTTTCTTGTGAGAGTGGTGAGACACTGGCACAGGTTGCCCAAAGAAGTTGTGGCTGCCCCCTCTCTGACTGTTCCAGGCCAGGTTGGATGGGGCTTTGAGTAACCTAATCTAGTGGAAGCTGTCCCTGACTATGTCAGAAGGGTTGGAACTAGATGATTTTTAAGGTCCCTTCCAACCCAAAGCCTTCTATGATTCTATCATTGGAAGCAAAAAGAAAATTGGCACTTGATATGGTCATATCACAGTGATGTGAAAAAGCTGAGAGATAGGAGAAGAAAGATTGTTGTATTTGCAGTGTATAATTCATTATACTAATATATACTGGGAAAGAGTTAAAAAATTCTAAATTTCCCATAATTCTAAGTTATTCTAATTCACTGCTTTCCAATATTTGATGTAAAGAGACAGGTTATCTTTGTCTTCAGAGCAAACCAGCCCTCTACACCTTTTTCTGTTGTTAATCTGCTTGGCAGTCTGACTTTTGGTAGTTAGCTGACTAAAAGCCTGGATGTAGTCACTCCTTTATAAGGAATTTACTGAATAGCTAGATGATAAGCAGTAATAATTCCCCATGTTTTCCAAAAAGACAAGACAAGGAAAACCCAGAAACATGTGACAGCACCTCACCAACTCACCTGTCTCATTCCCTTTCTGGACTCACAAGATGTGTCAGACTCAGGTACTGCCAGAGCCCATTTCTAAGTGAGTCTTTTTTAGGCTCTTTTAGGAGACAGTTTCTGTGTAGAAATGACAAGCTTCCTGAACTTCTCCAAGGCACAGACTCAGAAAAGAACAAGTCTGAGATGGTGTCAGTTCCTAAAAAGAAGTGTTGTTTTTCTCCTGGCTAGCCATTAACTGGCTGAGCTTATTCCAACATACTTGGGATGGGGGTAGGTGGGAAGCATTGGAAAAAATTACTTGCGAGTCAGAAGTGAAGTATTTACTCACCTGAGTGGGACTGCTCACAGCTGATAATCAAACACTCGATAAAATAACTTGCCAGTTTGAGGGTTTTAATCTCTACTTTCAGCTTTCCATCTGTAAAACTGTGAAAATAATGCTTATCTAGCTCACAGGGATATATGACATTTCCTTAATTAATATGTCTAATGTGAGATGCTATTGTTACACAAAAGCCTTCTAGAATCTAACAGTTTTTCTTGAGAAAGAGATCTGGTGTCCATATTATAATTTGTATCAATCTAGGACTTATTTATGCCTGCATAAGTGATGCCCAAAGTAGATGTGCCATTAAAATGAAAGAAAGCAATATAGCAGTAAATAAACTCTGAACTCATAATGCTCAGGGGTTACGTGTTTACAAAAAAGAAAAAAATTCCAAGATCTGAATTTTAATTTTATTGAAAACATGCTTTGAAAGTTTTACCTACTCTAATTATGGTGTAGGATTCTAGATATTCTGTTAGCTGGGCAGTAGAAGCTGTAACTGGGTATAAGGATGGTAAATGTTATCATATTGTTTATTAGCCACGCTTTCAGGAAATGTCATGATGATGATTTACAATTGGTAGTGGTACTGCTGAACTGGCATGACTAATGAAGTGATTTTTCAGTTAGTAGTGGCATTCTTGAGTGAGCATGAATGCTAGGAAGCTTTTTCAGGTAAAGGTGGGCCTGAAAGACGGAGTAGTATGGTAGTCTTTCAACATCTTGGTACCATTTGCAAAATACAGGTTTTTTTAACCTCTGGATTGTGTCGCAAAACATGGGCTTTAGGGAATGAGAGTTTTCAGCTGACTTCTGAAACAAACAGGAAGCACTGGAGATAAACTAGTAGCTGTAATGAAAAGTGGAGTTCTCATATAATAATGCCTCATGTTAGCCTCTCACAATTTCCAGTAAACAAAACTGATCTGAGACTCATTATGATCTGAACTTCTGCATTGAGTTCTTTGTCTTTCCCTCTGTCTTGATAAGTTCCTAATGGAGCATGTCTTTCTTTCGCTGCCTGTTGCCTCTGTCCTTCACCATTTCTTCACATGTTGATACCTTCCTGGCCTCTCTTTGTGAGCTGAAATAGAGAAGAGAGAAAACGTTAAAAAGAAACCAAAACCAACTGTGTTATTCCCTTAGGTCTTTTTTCTTCCATCTCTGCTGGCCAAACTTGATTTAATTTTGATGTATGCTCACAACTGAAGCTCCAGTCACTGTGTGTTTGTGAAGGGCTTCAGTTCTGCAGCCTTCTCCTTTGTCCATGAATCACATGGACAAATCTACTGCTACAGTTTGAATAGGAAATGAAGCAAACTCAGCTCATAGCCAGTCAATGCAAAGAGAATTTGCTCCCCTTGTTCCAGCTGGCCAGTCAAAGCAAAGAACATGAACCTTTACCCCTGGAGTCTGGAGTAAACTTTTCCTGTTTAAATGCTGCAGATACGCCAAATTCTCAACCTTCATCCTAGCTGCAGCTGGATATTTGGTTGTCACTGGGAGCCAAAGGTGGGCTGGCAGCTATCGAAGTGAAAGCTCTACCGTGCACATGTATTTAAGACAAGTTCAGTCAAAAGTTTGCTATGATTTTGACTTTAAACTTAGATCAGGAAGGAAGTTACAGAGCTTTCTGGGGAAGCCTGATCAAGAAGCTGGGCAATACACAATACTCTGCATACAATTTAAGTATCGTAAACTGTAGCAACAACCTTTAAGACAATGCATTTTTTTGTTTGAAGGCTAATGTAAAAAAAATCAGTTTCTTGATCACTAGAAGAGAACAAAGGAGACTTTCCAAACTCCATAATATAATGAAATGATTGAAAATTAATTGTCACACAATTACATGCAGGGTACTTTTGCAGTACAGACAACTTTGAAAAGTGAAGTGCTCCTAAAGGTGAAGGGGATCAGTCACACTAGTGCTG
This sequence comes from Aegotheles bennettii, assembly GCA_013398125.1. Taxonomy (NCBI): domain Eukaryota; kingdom Metazoa; phylum Chordata; class Aves; order Caprimulgiformes; family Aegothelidae; genus Aegotheles; species Aegotheles bennettii. The sequence continues at coordinate 7,478 of VZRW01005369.1, forward strand.
TCAGACACTTCGGCTGTGCATGGCAACAGGGCAAGTTTCAGAAGTGCAGGTGTGACTATGTCCAGTTGCAGGTTGGTAGTAATTAGCAGCTGGTCTAACTGCTTACTTGCCATTAAAATCTGTGACTTTGTTGTTAATTCTAAATAGGGTCAACAAGTTATTTTGGTCTGTCAGACCAGGTTCTGCTCTTAGGCTAATGAACTGCAACTTTGTAAATGTCATGGGAGAGTGCTGCTGTCCAGATTCCTGCCCCTCAGCTAACATGCAGGTCGGTCTAAGGGAATGACCCACTGGTAGTTTTCCAAAGGGACTGATTTCTTGTCTACAGTTCTATTGTTTCAAAAATTGTGTTTATACTAGTCTAATGGATTTGTTAAATTATCTCCGTTTCATGGAGTTATAATAGCAAATGTGCTCTAATACATTTTTAATTAGCTGATGACAATTAAATGATTAATATAGTGTCTTTTGCAAAGCAGATTAAATTAGGACAGGAATAATCAAATATTAATTATCAAAGATGTTACTGATGTCTGCTGGGCATGTTGTACTGCAGATGCGTGATAAGGAAAATAAAACTTCCCCTTCTGTAACTTCAACTCAAAACCAGGTAAACTACCTAAATCCTTTGTCATGTAGTCCTTAAGAGTAAGATTCAGGTGAGCTTTGCAAAGTAAATCCCATTTTTTGCCTGTGAACTGTGGTTTTTAGAATTGGAGGAAACCTCCTTATCAAATTTCATTAGCACAGATATGCAAAGTGCTTGTTCCATGTATTTTTCTGTGGTACTGCTTAAGGAGTAGACACCTTTTAATTGCCTTACTTGTGTACAGAAACATAGTAATTCAAGATTTATTTCATATATATATAACATTATAGCACTATAAAACTGAGTAGTTTATAGAAGGTGGTAGCCTCTTTTATGGTACAAGATTGGTGTCAAATCCCCTTTTATTGCAAATACTGACAATAGGTTTTAGTTTTGGATTACCACCTGTTGATTCCCCTTGCTTTCACCTCAACTTTTCTGCTGTTGGTAGTTGGCTGTCAGTGCAGTTGTATGTTGTTGCTGGTTTTCAAAAATTGGCTGATGAAAGAGTACGTTTTGCTTGATTTTTACCTGAGGAATCATAGTACCCGTGCATTGTCAAGGGGTTCAAGAAATTAGAGTGTAAATGTCAAATACAAAGATTTTCTCTTGAATGAAAAATCACCTAATGTCTGGTAAGACAGCCACATAGAAAGCATTTAAGTATGAGCAATATGGCTAAGCCAGTGACAGAGATTCTGAAGTGATTTCTGAACTGAAAGCTGTTATACTGGGTAGCCAGAGAGCTGAGCCATCCCCAGGTGGACTTGGAAGCATCCAACCCAAATATGAAAAGGAGAGTCAGCTTCCAAAATAAATTATTAGGAGTAGACATTTGTAGTAGACAAAGCCAAGTATGTTTTCCCTCTTTTGCTTTTATATCAACAGACGATGGAAGTTACTTAGTTTATAATGAAAATGTTGGAATGTGATAGTCGAGCAGAGTTGTCACACCTGTGTTATGCTTTCCTGGTCGTCTAGACATTCCAGCCTCCGTTCATTCCTGTGGATCTGAATCCATCACCTGTGCTTAATACTTATGTCTGTTGAAAAAAGTAAATACTGTTCCAAATGGTGTGTCACGTACACGCTCTTCTAACTTCAAACAGGCCTTTAATTCTCTTGGGTTATGTGAAATATATTGGTGTCAAGATAGAAAGATTACTTTCAAGGAACCAGGTGTTCATTCTCTAGGATTTTTTTTTATAGACCTACCATACATCTCGTGCTGTTTTCAGCTACATCAAGAGTGAGGAAGCATATATTTTTGACTATGGTACTGCAAGCTTTTCAAACGTATCTATGAAAGATGCTATCCAGTTTGCTGTAGTGATTGGGTGTTTGTATGTCCTTCTTTGTTGCAATATGGCTTGCAACAGCTAACTCAATTTCCTTTTGAAAATGAATCTTATTCCATCTTCGAGAAGATAAATTTATTCTTTGTACTTGAGACACTGATACCACAGTTCACTCCTCTTTTCCATACCTCACTCATCTGTCATCTTTCCAAAGCTTCAAAACTCTCAAGAGTACAATGTACGTCAGATATGAGTAGAGTGCTGTCTCAGTAAGATTGACCTGATCAGGAAAATTCCCTTCTTCTTTTCTTCTCCTCCCCTTTCACCCAAAATGACTCCTTCAGGAAACATCTGATCCTTCTGTAGCTCAGTGGATCAAAGTGCTGTATTGTTGGATCTTAATCACATATGAATGGCTCCAGAAGGGATCAGAGCTCTCTTTGTTCATTAGAGGCTTCTAGGCCAAAACCAGTGCCAGCAGCCATAAAGGAAATGTGTAAACCTCTATTTGGTCATTCAGTGAACCATGTCACTCTAGGCTTGACCTCCACTTCTTTGCACAACTTCCTTCTGCAGAAAGTGGCCTAGATCATGGTCCTAAAATATATTAATGCTAGTAATTGTACAGAGGAGGATATTTTTTTTCTGTTTGATGTCACTGTCCTCACTTTTCTCCTTGGAGTTTTCTGCTTCTGAATATCCTAAGCTTTAAGTATAAACTAGGATTCAAAATGTTCCAGATTTAACTGTATTAGATAGAGACATGGTCTATATCACTGCTTTATCACAGTGTTTTTCAATCTGTAGTGTTTTGAAAAAACAACAATAAATAAACAAATAAAATCTCATGAACCACTATTAGCTGGTGGTGTTGCCCTCTACTCTTAGCTCTGATTTGGAAGCATGCCTCTTGTGAGGTTAGTAGTATGCAGCTAACCCAGTGCACTATGGAGAGGTCTGAACAGTAGCTGTTTCTACCAGTATAAAGAAATAGCTTTAAAATATGTTTGAATGGTCAATGGGTAATTAAATTAAATAGTACTATTCCCTCACAAAGAATACTTATAAGAAGGGATCTTAAAGCTTTTCAAATTGTGCATGTTAGGTTGTCATTTCCAACAGACAATTCCTGTTTTACTCTGTCTCCCTTCTCCTCACATTTCCATGCAGTCAGTCATTCACTTGTATGTATTATTCAGTTTGCACAGGTGTGTAATTACAAATGAACTTGAGTCTAACTTACAGTGGTAAAAGCATGCTGTGCACAACTGTGTGCCAATATCAAAGTGTAAGACCATGGATTTTTTTTTTCTTCCTGGAAAATGGGATTCTGTTGCACTAGATGTGTACATATCTCCACAGATTGGGACTGGTAATAGGTAGATGAACTGTTAGTGAAAAAAAAAAATAATTACTTGACCAAGTGCTTTTATTTATTTATAGCTCATCAAGATGTTGAGAGTGCTTAATGAGGTGAAACAATATTGGATGTGACATGAACAAGACATTGTATTTCTCCTCTTGCTTCAGATGGGCATTTTTGTGCAGTCATTTTAATGAAATGTCACTTTATCTTTTTATATGATACAAATTGAGGTGTTCTTCTTGCATGTAGACTAATGTGTAGCTGATAGATAGAGCACAATCCTGTGTCTTTCTTATACTGTTGTATCAAGTGTGAGTAGATCACATAACTTATAATAAACTTACTGTCATCTCTTGAGTGTTAGTAGCGAAAGGAAGCTAGAGAATGAGCAGTTGCATTTCATCCAGGGTATTTGTGCACAAACACAAGTGTTGTAGTTTTTTTATTGGGTTATCTGTCACTGCCATGCTTCAAAATGTCATCCAGTGAAGAAGAAAAACCAAATGACTTAGCTGATCAGTCCTATACTGTGGATAATGAAAAGCAAATAATTGAACTGTTCATGCTTACCCTTTAGGTTAGAAAAGTCATTGTGCAAATGACTCTGTGTTCACAGAAATAAAGATTGATTTACGACCAATATGGATATGACTTGTGAGTGTACACAGCTACAGTAGTAGAACAACATAACTTCAGATCTAGTTTCACTGGCTTTTTATCTTCATATACTCTATCCATAAATACAGTCAAGGATAAAAGGGAATGAAATCAGTGTTTTAACTAGTATTGTAAAGTTCTCAAAATTCACGCATGTTAATCTTTAATAAAAACCGGAATATACAAATCCTACTAGAAGTGTTATGGTGTTGCATGTTTTATATAAAAGAAGCAGAACTGCTCTTTCCCCTGACCCCCAAGAAGATCCAATCAGATCACCAGCCAGTGGATTTTTTTATAGGATCCAGTTGTTCTTGTTTGTCCTACATTTGTCTTTAATCTAAACCCAGTTGATTGCATTTACACCTTGTTTTTACTAATAGATTCTGTTAATACATTTTAACTCTAATCAAGGGAGCAAATGAACCATTTTTTGTTTCCTGAGATAAATGTCACTTTTTCACCTTGATTTTTTCTGGGCATTGTCCACTTTTCATTACCTGCTGCTTCAATTTGCAAATTTGTGCTTTCTAGTTGGCAAACATCAAGCTGATAACACTACCAGCTGGGCTGGAATTTTTTCTTTTAATATGATGTCATTTCTGCTGTGATGGATTACACTCCTTTAGAAACAGAATGTTTTATTGCTTGTAAGTCACCTAAAGCCATTTTATGTGGTTGATCTCTTCATACCTTTCTCTACTTCCCCTCTCCAATTCCTGCAACGCTGCCTGTGGTCTGACTGACATGATGATGACACTGTCTTTTCTATGGATCTGTCTACAACTGGGCTTATAAAACAGTGTGGCTAGTGGCAGTCTTCACTGGATCTTGAGTAAACTGCTGTAGAATGTGCAAATACTTCTTTATTCAAAGTCTGAGAATTTGATTCTGCTCCAAAACACTTTTGCAGTAGGCAGCATAGGATCTTTTCCAGCTTTTCTGGAGCCATGGATAAAACTCTATTCGCTGTATTGATTTTTTTAAAAAACTATTGTTTGTGCTTCATCTTATAATGAGGTAATTTCTTTTTCGACAGGACACTTGAAAGTGTTCCATTAGTAAGATTTCAAATTTTATCTGTTAACAAGTAGACTTTTTTCTTTGTTTAAGTCACTAAAGCATCTGTGAATTATTAGCAATGAACTGTTAGTACACTGATTCATTATAAACCAATAGAACCATTTTCCAGTTATGGAAGCAAACTTAAAACATTACTTTGCAAATTCTAGTCTGTTCAGTAACCCTGGCGTGGTCTGTCTGTCCATATTTATAGGACCATGCTAAACATTCAGATCTAAAATGTTACTGAAGAACATATTTTTAGCTTCGTTTTTTTATATATATATTCAACTCCATGACCTCCTTGTAGTGATTTCTTTTTTTCTTTAAAATCTGGACCACTGTAAAGTTGAAAACTGAGTCCCTGAGATGGAGACTGAGGAATACTGAGTAGACAGATGCTAGTTATCCCCTTCTCATGCCGCCTGCTGCCTAAAGGCACCACAAAATAATACTACGAAATCTAACTGGAACTGTCAGGTGTAAAACCACAGCTTAGTGCTACTTTCAGACTTTAGAAAAACAGCAACTCGGATTTATTTTTGGTGCTTATGGCTGAAAGATGTTCTACTTGTTTTATTGTCTTTGTACTACTTTTGCTCTGGCACGGGGTCTGGACTAGATCTTTCGAGGTCCCTTCCAACCCCTAACATTCTGTGATTCTCTGATTGATTGCAGCTGCACAGGCTGTGGTAGAATAACACTAGATCCTATACCATACATCTTAGCATAGAAATAGCAGGATAGTTTAATCATATTAAACCTTTCAGTTACTGCCCTACAAATGACTATTTGTTCTTGATGAGATTCTTATTCAAGTAACCCTTGACCTTATAAAATACTAAACGCATACTGAAACCTATGCTTTATAATGCCAGATTTTTTCCCATTTTCAGTTTACACAGTTAACTTATATCAAGTTTTAAAATAATGCTTTAAAAGAATCAATTTCATGGTGAATGCATCTAGTCAAACAAGCCATTTAAACAACATCTTACTCGTGTGTAGCAGACCATTTTACAAGTAACTGAGAGTTTTACAAGCCTGTGTTTCAGACAGGGTAATTGGTTGTTTCTTATATGCGAATTTGGGACTTAAACTCATTAACTTCAATATACAGAACCTTTTCTGGCCTGCTATGGAGTACTTAGTTAAGGTCTTTATAGGTGTAGTCGTATTTAGTAGTTCATTATTGAGAACTGGTAAAATGGTGCAAATTTCGAGTATGTTCTCTAAAAGCTAGTGATTGTACACTATAATCTTTTAATTTGCCACTGGTAATCAGCAAACTTACCATATGGTGACATCTAATTTAAAGAATACTCAATTAGTAATTGCAAATGTGCAGAATTAAGACAACCTTGAGTACTAGAGCCCCAAAATTTAAAGAGGTGATTATATCTTCATTAGACCACAATGTTGAATAAGTAGGTTACTCTGTAAGGTGAGTGGAGAGTGCTTAGAAAAATCTGTTCATCGAGATATTTTAGTCAAATGATATGAATCTTCTCATCCTCCTAAAAAATTAATATCATCTATATATTTGCTATATATAGTTTCCTTTTAAGTGAGAGGCTTACCCAGGTGTAATGCTAGGACCTGCTGGTAAAACTGCGAGTCAGATTCAGAGGTAGAGGGAAGGAGCTGCCTGACAGCTTGCAGAAGCCAGGTTTCCCTTTCTGCCAGAATCACTTGACAAATACCTGCTTTTGTTTTTCATTGATACAATCATTAGAATTGGGGCATCATCAGGGCATATGTGTACCTTCAGGTTCTTTTTTTCAGTAATAATCAGGCTTTTCACTGACAGTGTAAAATTACTCCACAGTCATAGGTGTACAAAGGCAAGCCTTATTTCACTAAATCAAAGTAACAATAGCTTTATTACAGATTCTGTTTTAAGCATCTTTAGTATTATTATCAGTAGCTCTCCTTCAAGGCGGACGCAAATTTTATGGATGCTGTCTGTCTGCCCTAGAATTCAGGCATTCTTTGGAGAGCAGTGTGGTTTCTTTGGGTATTGGTTTTTTTGAGTGAAGGTTGATATCCTGAGTTATCAGTGGATCTTTCTGCTTTTATGTATATATGACTCTTGATCTACTGCCTATTATCTCATTTTTTTCCTTGAAGTGTGGATCAGGATACTTAGTAGCTACTTAGAAGAGACTTAACTGAAAAGTAAAATTGCGAAAAGAAAAATTGATTCTATCCTGGCTTAAATGAGGGCAGTAGGGCAAGTGATATCTTGTTGTGGTAAGTGAAGAATATTAATTTCTTTTTGCTTGTCACTTCCCATGGGACCTTTTTACTTAAAGACTTCTCAGATAGATAGAACTCCCTGCTGCAACCTACAGTAACAGAAGGCATAACACTGGAACTTCTAAAAAGAGAGATTCTAGCCTATTACCTTTAAACTTAAGAGTCAGAAGAACAGTTCTTCAGCATCTCATTGTATTCACCTGTCTTCTCAAAATTTCTGGTCATCCCTGGCTTTTCCAGCATCATTGCCCTTGTGGCAACGTGCCCTTGTGGCCAAGAAGGCCAATGGCATCCTGGGGTGCATTAGAAGGGGGGTGGTTAGTAGGTCAAGAGAGGTTCTCCTCCCCCTCTATTCTGCCTTGGTGAAGCCACACCTGGAGTATTGTGTCCAGTTCTGGGCCCCACAGTTCAAGAAGGACATGGAACTGCTTGAGAGAGTCCAGCGCAGAGCCACAAAGATGATTAAGGGAGTGGAACATCTCCCTTATGAGGAAAGGCTGAGGGAGCTGGGTCTCTTTAGCTTGGAGAAAAGGAGACTGAGGGGTGACCTCATCCATGTTTACAAATATGTAAAGGGTGAGGGTCAGGACGATGGAGCAAAGCTTTTTTCAGTAATGATCAATGATAGGACAAGGGGCAATGGATGCAAACTGGAGCATAGGAGGTTCCATGTGAATATAAGGAAAAACTTCTTTACTGTGAGAGTGACGGAGCACTGGAACAGGCTGCCCAGAGAGGTTGTGGAGTCTCCTTCACTGGAGACATTCAAACCCCGCCTGGATGCGTTCCTGTGTGATGTACTCTAGGTGACCCTGCTCTGGCAGGGGGGTTGGACTAGATGATCTTTCGAGGTCCCTTCCAACCCCTAGGATTCTGTGATTCTGTGATTGCTGCAAACCTCTGTATTAGTTCACTAATATTGCTTCCCAATACTGGAAACAGTTCAGTTGCCTGGCTTAAAACATCCTCTCTCAGTGTGAAGTGCTTCCTTTTCCCTGCATCTATGATTGTTCATGCATTTCCTGTAATTTTAGAAGTAGTGGCAAATCAATTTTGCACATGTATGTTCTCTATGCCCCCATGCATGGAACTGTGTCTGATTTGAGCTGTGTAGTTTTCCTCTTGGTATCCTTGTGCTTTATGGAGGAATTTGGAAGCTGTGAGAGGCCTTACTCAAGCAAGTCCTAGTCACAGAGCATGAAGGGGTTCTGCCATATTTCTAGGTGAAGGGTTATTAAATATCAAGAAATGTAATTGAGTCTGGAGCTGCTTGGAATACTAGTTTGGAGCAGTGGTTTGTTATTAGTTTGGAAGTATTGATGCTTCCAGAGGCCTGGACTTAGGAAGACCAAAGCATAGATTTGCCTTTTCTAACAGTAGGGCAAGGAGAAAATCCTCGGGAACAGCTCCCACAGAAGTCCCTGGTGCTGGAGGAACTAGGGGTTCACAGAGCCCATGGCATTCTGACAGCCAGGAACTGAAGCTGACAGTAACAGGGTCTCTGGAAGCACTGTTTGCTTCAGAAATGTTGTGTGTTGACTTTTTCAAAGATGGATTTATTCCACGGTTTCTGCTTTCAAACCAGAAATGGTTAATTGCAGTTAGTTCTGGGTTTCCATTGCCTCTGTGTAGACTTTGCATAACTAATAAAACTCCCATCAGCAAAGGACCTGAAAGGAGGTTGAAACTATCCTGCATTTATATACCCTGCTCTGTACCTGGTACAAAACAAGTGGAATAGGCACAACTACTGTCTGATCTTCTGTGTATGAGAGCATGCATCCCCAAGTACTGCTGAATAAATTACTTTTGTGCTTATACTGGCTGTTGGCTTGGAACGGTTTCAGTAGAGTAAATGTGGGGAACCAACCACAAAGCCCTTAGAAACCCTGTTCTTTGCTGTTGATACAAGAATACATGTCCATACAGTGTTTTGGTGCTTTGCAGACGTGGGCATGTTATACAGATGTTATTTATTCAAGTGCTAGATTTATATACATGTTCAGGCAAACGCAGATGAATCATCACACATGCACCTCTTCAGAAAATATTGTTTAACTGTTATCTGAACAGAAAACATGCCATTTGCAGAAGGGATGTAATAATAAGGATTGATCTTTGGACTTCTCATTATTCTGTAGGTTATTTTGACATTCAATATCACAGGTAAACTTTTTTTTTGGGGGGGGAAGGGGGCGGGGGGTGTAAAAACTTAGCGCTTTTGTACCTGTGTCTCAGGTTTTGTTAGTAGTGAACCAAAATCTGTAGTTAAAGCTAGCATATCTTGCTGCTGAAGTTGGCATACTGTTGTTAGTATTCTGAAGTAAACCATGAGTATCTACAGTTTCTTGGAAAAAAATACTAAAAAACTGTTCAAGTGTCTGAAAGATACCTGGTTAAAGGTCTTGAGTGTTGAGTTTCTACTAGTTACTTGTATTCTGTAAGTTATTTAACTGAAAATGTAAAAAAAAAACCAAACCTGAGTGAGAGAAGGTAGAGAGGAGATGAATGGTGGTATAATAAAAGCTTTTAATAGGTTTCTTGTAAAATTATCTTTGGATATGCTTCTTTTTTTTTTTTTAACGTTAGGACAATGATAGTAATTTGAACATTATCCTATGTTTAAATTGATCTTAAATTCAATCCATTTTTTTGTTTGTTTATTTTAGGAGTATATTTGGGTATACTAAGAATACACTTAGATAGAAAATCATCTTTATATGCAGTAAATTGGAATTTTTGTGTCTATGCAGTATGTGGGGGGAAAAGAATGTGATTGTAGATGTCATCCAAATAGCTGACTTTAACCAGGGCTAATTTTCAGCATTACTCTTTAGGATTTTATATTCTAACACTTTAACTGTAAGTAAGTAGCTGTCAGACAGTATCTGTTGCAACCCAAAGTACTTCAGAAAACACAGTGGATAAGAGAGGAAACAATAGAAGCAGTAGCTTAAAGAGTTAGTTGTAGTTTTGTTGTGTTAAGTCTGATGTCTAATTTCCACTTCTCATTAATTCTGTGTAATAAAGTAAATAATTAAAGCTGTAGATATTGCAGGAAAATATTTTACTGTGCTTTCATCGCATGCGTTTTTGTACAGTGCCTCCTTCTCTGTTCTTGTTTCATTTGTCACTCAGGAAGGGATGCTGTTTTTCCTCACTCTGGGGTTGCATATTGTGAGCCCTTGCCTAATTTGTCCAGCCCAGTACTGGCTGTATGAATCTTCATCTGGAAATCTGGTTTTCTCTACATAGATACACTGCTGCTGTTCTCATATTATCTCTCTGTCTTCCAGCTGTGAGAAAAGCACATGCTTATATAAAGAGAATGTACTGCGTGAATGAGACATGGAAGGTGAAGTATAGGTGTATGTTTTTGGCAGTTACCCGATTATTACTATTTCTTTTGAACTAAACAACAGGATATAACCAAAGAAATCTGATATGCTGTAGTTCGTTATTGGTGATAAAGGCTTGCATGAAAAGAGCTGATAGATGCTAGTAGCTCCTCAAAGCCTATTTTTGCTTCCATCCATATACATACAATTCTCAGTAGTACTTTTGCACCCTCAGCAGTTTCCTGTCCTCACTGTCTTCCATCTTATTTGTCCCAGAGCCATTATAACATGACCATATGTGTCTGTATGAAAAAAATATTTACCCATTTTAAAAAATCTTCCACTCTCTCCATCCTGATAGATGATGCAATGTTTTATATTTTACAGAAAGCACCCTGCTGTATTCATCTTCCAGATCTCTAGCTCACTCCCCTCTTTCTTGTCTCACACTTGCATTTGCCAGTACTGTGTGCTCTCTGGAACAGCATGTCTATGCTGATTTGCCAGGCATCCTATTTCTTCATTCAGAACAGTTAGGTTTCTTATTTAAAATACATTTCTTTCAGCAGTCAGTTGCAATCTGAAAGGTGTAATGTCTTGTGACCACTGGAGATAAAAAGGATGTAAAAGTGCATCTGTTCCACAAAGCACTGTGCAATTTATTTTGTGGAATATGTGTATAAGTGACTATATTCCCTTTTTTAAAAGACTTAGTTGCCAAAAATATCAACCAGGTCTATTAAAGTACAAAACTTAGTTGGAAGTGTTTCAGGTAATGTTATATAAGATGTAGAATTTAAAAAAAAAAATAAACAATAAACAAAACAAAACAAAAACAAACAAAAACAAGTTTGAAAAGCTGTACAAACTGGAAACACTAATTTGTAAAGCATTCACCACCACTTGTGAGGATTTGTACAAAAAAGGCTTCTGATGGTTTTGAAATCTTATCTAGGGAAATTGCTTACGCTGCCATCACACAGAAATGCTGAAGAAGACAGTCTTGGCTTTTCTTTTGGTTTTACTTCAGCAGGTCGTATTTTAAAAACAAAAGAAATGCAGCTCAGTTACATAACTGATTATCATATGTACTTAATTGATTCATTGCAAATTTTTACAGTGCACGTACAGACTTTGGATTCAGTGGCACATAAAAGTCAGCTGGCAGTGAAATATTTAGCTTCAAAGAACTAGAATTTAAGAGCTTATCTGTGGTTGATAGTGTTTAACCTCAAATGACATTCCTGGGAATAGCCTTGTGCATAGGTTGCTCTAGATCACAGCTTATCACCATCCGTTCCCATCAGCTGAGGCACTTTCTTTCCCCTTCCTGTTGCATAAGAGGTATTCTGTATGGAGTCAATAAATATGAGGTATAAGTGTTTTAGGAGGAATGCTTATGAGACTTAGATGCATTACAAGGATCCCTCTACACAGGGATGAGATCACTGTTGTGAAGAAGCATGCAAGCAGGCACACATGAAATATCTTTTCAGGAGGATATGAAATGTCTCTGTAGGAAGAATAAACCATGAAACTTCTGCTGACAGTTTTGCACGTTAGAGCAGCTGTTCTGGTGAGACAGGAGGTCCTTTTTAGCCAAGTGGGGTGTCAGATAAAGAGCATTCTGGCAGATTTTTAGGGAAAAGCATGAAAGTGTTAACTCCGGTAGAACTAGCTCAATTGAGCTAGTTGATTTAAGATGAAGTGGCTACTGATCCATTCCACCCACTCTTATAAATCACCATACTCAGAACAGGACCAGCAGAAGAGCACGTTTAGCCACTGAAGAAGAGGCTTTGCAGTTTGCAGTCCAGCACAATAACGTAAACTAGAGTGGATTTCAATTTATTTTTTAGCATCAGTGGTGATTTAAGCAATGAGTTCCACTCTATGGTTAGTAGGTCAACATTTGTGGTTTCTATTTAATTTGCCAGAATTTCCTTTCTTTCGTTTTCTGTTTTCCTTTTTTAGAAATGGCTTCTTTTACCTCTAACACCATCCTTTTCCTTATTGCAACTCTTGAAAGCTTTTTTTGTTTCTTCTGAAGTCTTCTGTAGCAGTATAAATATACTCTGAGCCTTTAATTATGGTATTTTTTTCTATGCCACCTGCATGCATTTTACTCTTTTAGCTGCACAGTTAATTTTCTTTAAGTTATTCATTTTATGTAGTTTCCCTTTTTAAAACTTAATGCTATGTGGTGAACTTCTGCCTTTTTCACTTCTCCAAAGGTACTGAATTTGCACATGCTTTGGTCACTTTTGTAGGCAGCTCATCTATTGTTCGTGGACTCAAAATGGCCTCTGTCTTGGTGTCTTCTAAACAGTTGCTCTAAAGGGCAGATTTTTGTGAAGTCTGAAAAGGTAACCTCAGCATCACAGCTCAATGAAACTTTCACAATGTAAATATGAGAAACCCCAGTCTGCTGTTATTACTGCATTTATTGTCCACACAGATTTGGAATAGATGAATGAACCATTTCTTGTGGTTAATACATGAATTCAGCAAAAGAGGTAATTTTAGCAGGTATTTGTCAAGTGATTCTGGCAGAAAGGGAAACCTGGCTTCTGCAAGCTGTCAGGCAGCTCCTTCCCTCTACCTCTGAATCTGACTCGCAGTTTTACCAGCAGGTCCTAGCATTACACCTGGGTAAGCCTCTCACTTAAAAGGAAACTATATATAGCAAATATATAGATGATATTAATTTTTTAGGAGGATGAGAAGATTCATATCATTTGACTAAAATATCTCGATGAACAGATTTTTCTAAGCAGTCTCCACTCACAGAGTAACCTACTTATTCAACATTGTGGTCTAATGAAGGTATACCCTCTTGCAGTAGTTCTTGCTTAATCCCATAAAAGTCTTGGAAAAAAGTAGATTAGGAGGGGCACTGACATGCCTGCGCAACACTTGATTAGAAATTAGAAAAATATTTTACCCATTAAATTCTTCAAATACAGCCTGGTAATGTGAGTACCAGAATTTTGTATTTGCTTACAACAGATTAATTAGAGTGGGTTGAAAGCCTTCTTGTGTTGGTGAAATTTGGTATTAAAATTTTTAGTTTGAATGAAAAATTATACTTTCAGTTGGCTTTTTTTCATGTTGAATAATAGAAATGACTCTGTAATCATGTATTACAGTATCTAAATTTTCCTATACGTCTTATGTTCATGTGTGTTGTGAAATGGCTAGATGAGGTTCAGTAATAGAATATACAAAAAGCTTTCAGCAAAGCCTGGTTACTCAGTTTACGTATATCAACTTAGTAACATCAGTTTCACACTGCTATACTAATTTACACCAGCTGAGATTCTGGGCACCAGTCCTTTTATTGTGTCTTGACTTTTCTAGCACGTAGGTTAAGCAACATTTGATAACCATATGCTTAGTGCATTGTGCCAGTAGAATGGGACTTAGAAGGTGGAGTGTGGGAAGAGTGGGAATAATTGCAAACGTGTATTGTTAGATTTTATTGACTTCAGAATGTGGCATAAATACAATGCCAGCTCCTCTATGAAACAAGGCCCCCATGTGGAGTCAAGACATATAGTGAGATCCTGTAAAATAGCAGTAAAGAAGTCTTAAAATTATTTGGATTTAATCGATTGTATTTTCTTCTAAGGTTATGTCTTAAGAATTTAGCAATCCCAAGGTAAACACTAAAAAATGCAAAACCAATATGTAAATGCGCGTCTAATGTGTCAGACATGCGAAGCATGTTTGAGTCTTTATGTTTTGCTTTGGAATCCAAGAACAGGCAGAAAGCTTTTCACCATTTACACAAGGGGAAGACAAAAGAGCTTCTCTTGGGAACTCACCCCTTTTCTCCTAGTGCAATTGAATGGAGTTGTAAAATAGTTACCACTGATTATCTGATACGCAAGAACTGCCTAGGTGAGTGAATATTTGGAGAATTTCAGCTTCCTTTGGATAGTTTGGTGACTAGAGTGCATCCTCTTAGGAAATCTGGTAGGCAACAAGTGAGGATGATGGTCACTGGGGCAAAAAGCAACTAGAGAAATGAAAGCGGATGGAGAGCTGAGAGCATTCCAGTGGAAAACTCAACTGTATAAACAGTGCTGGGCATCTGATTGTGTTGGTCTATTTTCGTGCAGTTGTTTCATCTCTTGTGTGTAAAAAAGGGTTCCTTTTAAGTCTAAAAAAATGTACTTGTTTTTAGAACTGAATGACATCTCTGAGTTAAAAGGGGGAGAAGTTATAGTAAATTGGAAAATATTTGTGTCCACAAATTTCCTTCTGGGACTTTCAGAGTTGTAGATCTTGCTTGCAAAGTTCTGGGCTTTAGCAAACTCCATTGTGGTGTGAAGTTTAAATGAGGAAATATGGTAACATACCACAGAATGTCCCTTGAGTTGCAGAAAATCACTTCTGTGCTACTTCTGGTTAAGTTATTTATTATTTGTAAGCCAATTAGTGTTGGTTTTCTATATTTGTATTAGAGACAAATCATCTAGCAAATCTTTTTTTCTATGTAGGTATGAACAAAATAGTTGTTACTTATTGAATATAAGCAGTTGTGCTTTCGTGCCATTATCACAACTTCCCATTTCAAAACCCACTGCTTGACAGTTGCTTTAATTTCAGTATTCATGTAAGGCCTATTAGTGCAGATATCCTTAATTGTTCCTTAGGCATGGAAAATCATGACAGCACATTGCTGATTTTGTTATATTTTAATTACACATGTAGAAATAGGAAAAACAATAATCAATGTTTGGCATCCAAATAAATAATTTATCTGCAAAATTTGTTTCTCTAAATCAGTTGATGCTGTTTTACTGCTGAAATAGAAATTTTATCTTAAAGTCATTGTGTTTTTCTTGGCTAGAGGCTACCTTGGCAATGTTGTATTTGCCCAGGAATGCACAGAACTCAGTTGTAGTCTGCTTACTGCCATTATTTCCTTATGTGTTTCTAGATATTTAATGCTTTTAAACCCAAGTACTCTCTTTACAATGTAATGACCTTTTCCTAATCATTTCTTCATATGGTATAGCTTCAATACAAGAGGCTATGTAAATAATATTGCAGACAGACTTCAATGAGCTCAAGGGGCTGATGGCAATAGTCTTCCAGTAGAGGGGGTGTGGTGGACATCCTCTGGGTTGTGGGTCTGAAACATCTCAAATTACTCAGCCATATTTGTCAGTGTAACACCAGAAAGCTGCTCTATCAGCTAGCTACACTGACACCTTGCTTGGTCATGCATCTGTGCAGCTCTTACTTTCTCCCTTTATTTAGCACTCAAGGAGACTGTTGCTGAAACAGGCAAGAGAGATTTCCTACCCTGGTTTTCTAGTACTATGACTGGTACCATTGATTCAATATATTGAAGGGGATAAATTCAGTTTGGTGTCACTGCTGCTGGAGACATTGGAAAATATCCCTTACAGAGATTAGTATTTAGGTTCTGATCACATAAAACCATGCTAACATATCAGATACTAATATGGCACCAAGAGAACAATGGTAAAAATTAGATATGCTGATATTAAAATATTGGTTGTTTAAGTCCTGTTTATTTCAACTTGTATGTTTTCTGAAATTTATTTGAGGGGAAGTGAATGTCAAGTACTGTGCTTCATTTTCAAATGTTTGCAGGTTGTTGTTATACAAGTCTGATTTGCTGGAAGTGGATTTTAAAAGGTTTAACCTGTATCTTAGCTGGGGAAGCAGAAGTTTCAGTCTCAAAACCACCATTGTTTCCTGATCTTCCATTTCTAAAAAATCAGAAACCCTTCCTGTCACATTGTCAATTGAATTCTGCTCTATGTGAGTTGAAACAGGTACAATCGGTTTCTTCTATTAGAATACATTACTAGATAAACAAACTGTTGTAAAGACGCTATAAGAGCTGCACAGAGATGTTGCAGCTTGTTTGGGCTTTTGAAACATTTTCCCTCTTTCCCTCTTTCTCTCTCTTCCCCTCTACCTTTCTTTTTTGCCCTGCACACAGTGCTTTATACAGTGTGGCTCCAGTTGCCTGTCTGGGGCCTCTACTGCCTACCACAATCTGAGTAAATGTTCCTGTTGTTGTGCATATTTGTGGTGCAGTCTGTGATAAAAGTAAATTAAGAATACTTGACAATAATTAGAAGGAACAAGAATGTGCAAACTAAGTCAGGACTAAATATTTCTATTGGTATGTTGACAGTAGCAAGTACTGATGGATGTAATTTTGGATGTAAAAACTGTCTATTTTGACAAGTCAAACATGAGTAGACTTCTGGATCAAATAGTATCGGATCAGATACTATAAGGACTAAAATTTTGATGAAAATAGTAAACTGTGGACCAAAATAACCTGCAGGCTGCTGTCTTCTCCTAAGAGACATCAAAAATATGTTTTGATATTGTACCTGCTATTTTGAAAAGTGATTGGAGTATACTACTAAATGAAAATCTTTTCTTTCTCAGTCTTTCTGTGAGTCTGTGTTTCTGCCATGATGTAATTAGCATCAGTGTTGATTGATCTTTCCAAGAAATTTCATCTTCCTCAGTTATTTTGCCAAGGCTTATAATCACCCTAAAACTTGCAATTCTATATTATATCATATTCTTATGCTTCCTTGCTGCACAGTTGCTGCAGAAGTAAAAATGGTATTAGTATGATCAAAAGGTTTTCTTCCTTAGCAGCTGTATTAGGTATTGTTAATAAGCAGCTGAAGTCTGGTGGAATGTGCTGGTTTTTGGACTGAGATGATTGTAGAAAACCATCATGTCTTATGTATAATACTCATTACTATGCTAATCACTTAGTATGCTAAGTCTTCTGTGTTTAATTTTAGAGAAATTAACTGATTTTGGAGGAGTTTTTGTTTTTCTAGTGTTCTCAAGTTCACTAAGAAACCCTCTGTTGTAGTTCACCTTTGATTGGAATGTTTAGGATTTGTACATTTTTGACAGTTCATTTGTGTAGTTAGAGTACTCTGGTGACAAATTCTGCATCTTAAGTGTTTACCAATACAAGTATGATGAAACTTACAGCTTTAACATTAAAATACAAGCATAACCTAAAACTTCTTAGTTACTCTTACTGTTTTGGCTATGTTTTTGAACACTTGTTTTGTGTGCTGTGCTCTTTGCCTTAAGTCTTTATAATTCTTCCCTGGACCTCCCATGCTGTTAAATGTATGGGTAGAATGGTAGCTTCCAAGCAGGTCACTCACCCCTAAAGAAAACATTTTCAGGTCACGTCATATAACCTGTATTATAAGAACAGCTGTGAGTAAGATTCTAAAAATGAGTATCCTGATCTTTTTACATGGGTTTTTTTGATGGTTTGGTTTGGGTTTTTTTAGATGAGAAACAGAGAGTTGTCATTATAATATTAATACATTGTTCTCTTTTTTTTTTCCTTAATAGATAAAAAAATATTTTGAACTTGAGCCACTTGCACGTGGAAAGCGCTGGATTCTTAAACCCTGCTCTTTGGATGATATGGAGGCAGTAAAAGACAGCTTCTCGCTTCTAATAAACTTGCTAGAAGAGAGAGACTTCGACCCTTCAAGAATGTGAAATGCAAGAGAGAAGAGTGGTTCTGCAGGCATCACTGTACCTGTACATTCTATTCTGCTTACAGCTTAATTATGGCATGCTATCAAGACTGTGCTGTGATATCTTGTTCATACACAGTGCAAAATGTCATTTTGTTAAAACAAATATTCTGTAAATCAGGTACACAACTATTTCCAGTAAAGTTGTCTACACTACTGAAATAGGGAGTTCCTCTTTGTTTACCACTATTTCTGCACAGTGCATGTTGCTTTCTTGTGTTGCAATCATCCTCAATAGGAAATTTTACACGCACAAAAATAACATAGTCTGTAAAGGAGGAATTCTACTTGCTTCCTTGCTTTTTAAAAAATAACTAATGTCTTAAGGATTTGTGAGACTAATTTGTATTAGCTTATTTACTGACCCTGCAGTATGGAGAGCACAGCCACTGAGAACCTTAATAGGATACCTTAAAGGCAAGCAGTTTCATGTTAATGCAAAGGTTAGTCCTGAAGTTTTACTAAGTGAAAACACAGTTTAAAAGTTAGTTGATTCCTCTTCTTAATTCACAGCATAACCTTGTCAAAGGCACAACAGTTATTTTCCTAGAAGTTTTCTGAAAGTTAAATTAGCAAACAGATGTGTGCGGATAGCAGTATTTGAGAAAAATAAGTGACATAAACAGGTAGTCTAAGTAACAATAATTTTAGAAAATATACAAAAGTAATAATTTTCACTGAAAATAGTTTTCCATGAGAGAAGCAAAACAAATGTCTGTTAATTCAGCCGTGGAGGCTTTATTAATAGTTAGAAGTGTGACTGATTTGGAATAAGTATTGCTTCCTTTATCACTTACTCATAGAGTACTACTGGTATTGCAACATTGCCAAGGCATCTATACTATACCATCATTAAGGGCCTTCCAGTGTTTGTACTATAAGCTTCACTTTTCCAGGGCTTTCCAGTTCTTTCAAACTTCCTCTGGGCTAAATGTTACTTAGAAGATTAAAAGTATTCATTGGAAACAACATTTGTAATGCATTTGGAAAAATCCCATTTCATTCCAATAACACAGTGCATATTTCCTCTTTCCAAGTTTTCCCCATTGTAGGTTTGCAGTTTTTGGCTGCCTTTTGTTGATTGTTTTAAAAACTTATAAACAGATTTTGTCCATTAAAGAAACATGCCAGGTCACTGGTTCACCACAAAATCAGTCACAACAGGGTATGTGCAGATCGGTCACTGGACTGGTGCACACCTTGAATGTTGTGCCTTGTGCATTCAGCTACCCTCATGCATGAGTGTCTGCAAACACGAACTTGAGTGATGTGTCAGTGGTTCCTCATCAATTCTGCATGTGTTTTGAAACTCATAACTCCTTTTTTTCAGGGCTTTAAGCAACATATCTTTCCACACTAGCTTTTATTTTTTAAGTTTCAAGTTTGTTGTAGTTTCTCACTAGTTTATTTGGGAATAAGAAAATAGCAAGAATCGGCTTTTAAAGGCTTATAAAAGCCATTTCTCTGTTACTTGCAATTATACTCTTTGTTAAAATTTTTTTTAATACTTTGTTGTTTACTCTTCAATATTCACTGATTTCTTGCATTGCTCCCTCAGAATTATTTCTACCCAAGTGCATAGCCTGATGATCACTGTTTTAACTTACTTTCTATTACCAGGAGGAAGCTAGGAAAACTGGTACGCTCCTTATTTAATTCTGTGATAAACTAGGCAGAAAGCCTAAAGGGGATCTCTTCTTGCTTTTTCTTCTCTATCTTTCAAGGTCAACCACCTCACTCCTAATACTCTTGAAAATACCCAAGAACTGGAATTGTTCATTTTAAAACACAGAGTGAAGCCCTATATTGATTCTGTTCTCTCTGCACATTTCAGACAGGACCGACCTGCCCATCAATTTCTCTTCTGTGGGTTAAGGAGGCTTCTTTCCCTGGATTTAAAGAGGAACTGGATCCAATTTACAGTTCCAAACTCTCTCTTAGCTGACATGAACTTAAAGGCTACAGAGTCCCCAGATTTTCATAAGGTCCCCAGATTTCTGTCCTATCTAGGGACAATGACAAATAAGAAATAGTGGGGAGGAATGAGAGAGTTATTTCACAGAGAAGGCAGGCAGTTTGGGGAGGCAAAAAGAAGGACTCAGAGCTTTATGGCTTTTTCATTGAGCATTAGTTGGAAGATGAGAGATAACTTTTTTTTACTGTTTTTCCCCTTCTTTCCCATAGTAAATCTATGGACCAAAAGATACAGGAAATGAAAATAACCCCAACTGTATTGCATTCTTAAAACCATACTTACTTGTACCATCAGTGAGTCTGGTCCAAAATCTAAAGTTTCTGAGTTACATTTTGGTTGTGATTTCCAAACTATGCACTGTTGGAAGGTGCTAGATGGCGAACATGCAAAAGGCCCAAGTAGTCAATTAGAATATGACTTCGGCATATGCCAGTGGCCTCTTAGACTAGACTCTTTTGGTGCTTAATGCTTTTTCTTTAGGAAAATGCCAGCTGCATAGGAGTGTTGATTCTTTTTTTCCAGAATTACTTTGAATATGCTTTTTCTTACCAATACAGTGATCATTCCTCACTACAGGTTGAAACAATACCTCATAACTGCTTAAGGCTAAGACCAATGCTAAACTTTACTTTGAATGTAGTTCTTCTGTGCTTTTGTGTTGTGAATGGACTCAATGGATGTGTGCCTTTTTAATATCTATAAACACCTTCACCTTTTCATGGAGGAATTAAAAAATGTTCATAGCAGCTCATGTCACACTTCCTTGTCTAAAGTGTTGTTGAATGCTCTGGCTATGGTAGAATATGTAAGCACCATGCAGTTTTTTTTTTCAGATAACCAATCTCAATTGTTTGTTTTGTTTTTTATCTTTTCACGTGTTCATCATTTAAGTGAAATAAACTTGGGCACTAGGCTGTACTTTCCATGCAAGTTCATTAAGGAGTGAATGTTGTCTTTTTAAAAAAGATATTGTGCTTTAATGTTCATTAGCCATCTGTTAAATTACTTTGAGTGTGTATGTGTGTGTATGTGTATGTACCCACACTGGGCTTCTTCTCAGACCTGTGGCTGTCTGCAGTGTCTCAGCCGTCAGAATGAAAACATTATCAATCAGTATCCAACAACAGGTGGTTTTGACAAGCTTCTGTCTGCTGCCTAGTGCTTTACAACTTGTCAGTAAGACCTTTTTGTCTACCCACTCTGAGCTGGTAATCTTATTGCTTCCATGTTGTGTCCTATACTTGTAATTCTAGCATTTGTATGGAAAAAAAATTAAATCTTAGTGGGTTTTGATATTCTTTCTTGCTGTATAATGCTCCATGTGTATCTTAGCTTGCCTCTTCAAATGCGCTATACAAAAATCTGTGATGTATTATTTCATTTAACTTCTTGCATTTCATTATATTTATAGAAGTTGCAGATTTTTGTACCGTATTAGTTAATACAGTTGCCTTTTTGTAATGGCAATTAATTTATATTACAAAAGTTTGTATCTTTATTGTAGTCAAAAGTATTAGTTAACTGCCATATTATCTTGACTTTATACTAAAAATACAGTGTCTATACACAGAAGTTGGCCTATTCATGTGGACAACTGCTGACATGAGGAACTTGTACTGTTTGTGATTTATACATGATTTCCACTATCAAAAAAGGAAAAAAAAAATAAACACTGTGTAGAGTTGAGTTGCTAAGTTTGCATTTCTTGGGTAGTTGCAAGTTTGGGAGTATGGTGTATTACCTTGATTTGGAATCTTCAAGATAAATTATTTACTCCCAGATGAAAACAAGTATTACTGTATAATCATTACTAAATTATACATAGTTACACATTTACACAAGCTCATATATATAAAATAGAAACTTCCAAAAATTGGCTAATTTATTTCCACAGCAAGATGTTGTTACTCTGTAAACATATCTGAAAGATATTGAAGGTTTATTCATGGAACAGAGACTGGAATAATCTTTGTATGATTATTCCATAACGTTAAACTGAGGGACATGTTTATATGACTAGAAATTATTTCCAAATAAAGGGATACGGCAAAGTGTGTATACCAAAAAAAGGTACAGAAGCTGAGCAAAGGAAAATACAAAGGGAAAAATAAAAGCTTGCTGAGACAACTCAGTGTTATCCTATTAAACTCTGTTTGAGTGGAAGAGACTCTCACAAAGCAAGTTATAACAGCTGATGGAAGTACAGCACCGCTGAGCCAGACTGGAGTTGCTGATTCAGCTACTCAGGTATGCTTTTTTCACTGTACTATTTTTAAATCTGCCTCTTACCAAAACTAGGATGGAGATGAAAGATTTGTAAACTCAGAATTTTAATTCTTTTGTTTCATATAAATAGGAACTGAAAATCTGCTAATCATGCCCCACTTGATAGCTTTTGAAAGAATTTTCATTAGCTCATTAGCCCTTTGACCTAATAGTTCAAACAAATAAAAACATCTGTTTGTGTCAGCTGTATGTTTAGTCATCTAGGCTCTAAGTTAACATGAGGATGGGATAGAGTCCCATATCCTATGTGAAAACAAAAACCATACCCTTTTCAGTATCTGCAGTTGAAAAGGACTCCTGAAATCAAGTCGGGCTGCTGAATTCTGTTAGGTGAAGAGACTGAGAAAGATCATTACCCTTCTCAATCCTCCACCCCCCATGGGTGAACTGTCAAACTTCATTGTGTGGGTTGGACTTTAACATTTACCTAGTTCTGAGACATTTTTGCTAAATGCTACCTGCTTATAATGTATTTTAGCTTTTATCACAACTGTAGTTAGAGAAGCCAAAGTGTGCTGTATGTATTGCTTGTTCATTCACCAGATTTCATAGGAAAATGTAGTATGTGGTATTCTGGAAGGTTTGATGGAATATATTCCTGGACAGCCTCGTTTATGGCGTGTATGTTTGTGCATCAAGCATGTTCAGCACTTCCATTTATGATGTCTTAAACATGCCTGAATCTTTAAATCGCTGAAACTGTCTAGAAAAGGCAGATACTCAAACATGAATATTGGTGCTAACAGTAGTCTGTACAGCTCCAGTTACCTGTGGCAATAAGGTAGGGAGAACAAGAGAGATATTTTAATCATGTAGTTGTCAGGTTTACAGTAAACCAAACAGAAGTGTTTAGCAAAAAGTCCTGTGCTGATTTGGGATGATTATGGAAAATTAAGAGTTGAGGGTGTGAAGAGGAGGAATGACATAATCCATGCCCATTTATACTATTATGGGAATAGAGAGACTCATTGCCTGAAAATAACTTGGTTTTGATAAAAACCATATTTGTAATGAGAAGCTGTTGTGTAGTTCATTTCTAAGTACAGAAACATTTCCTCACGCATGAAAAATCTATGCATATTTTCGAAAACTTGGCAACATGCTAATAAGTAGCATGGTTTGTGTACAACACAAGGGAAACCATTCACAATTAGTTTTCTCAGTCCTCACTATTAGATTGTGAGCTAAAACTGACAAAAAATAAAACCAGCAGTCACGGCACTCTTTTTTTTACCTGTCACCTTGAAATAGCAAAATGCTATTGTTCATTTTTATTACTATGCCATGTAACTATAATATGTTGCATTTCAGTGTGCACTGGAAAGTATTTGCATGTATTAAGTGAAACAAGACAAAAATAAATCGTTTTGTGGTTTGGCAACTTCCATGTATGAAGAACTGCCCTCTTTCTAAGGAGACATTTACTGTTGGAGTACAGAAGCCTCGTATTATAGCTTTGTTATAAATTACTGCAAACTGAGATGCTAAATCATGGAAATCCCAAACAAAAGATCTAGTACAGTTTAAATGCATAGTCCCAAAGAAAGTGTGGATGAGAAAGCAAAATCATGACTTGCATATACATGTTGCAAAACTAAACCAAGTTTAACAGCCAATCACACAACAAAGTATTTGGTATTTTAACAATGTGACAGTCTTGGATTTGGAAGGTTGATAAATTTTTCAGGATCAAAAGGGCATTTTGTAAAAAGTTTTAATTTTATGGTAGGTTGCATTTTGGGCCTGTCAACTTTGACACAGTGCCTTTAGAGCAACAATTCCTGCTGTGTGTTAAGGTTGGCACTCTAAAAATTTCTTCTATAGAAATTAATCCATTCTGAATTCTCTTAGCACATACTAAAATAGCATTTTTTGTCCTGTGTCACCTTGTCTCATTTGCTTGAAAGCACACACCCGTTTCCCACTAATACACATCTTGGTATTTTTTTAAGCAAAAGCTTCATGTGCATCTCATAGTAGGATTTGTGTGCTACCATATTTGATAGCATATCCTCAGAGAAGCTTATACACCCAAATTACAGTATTTCTGTAGACCTTTCAAAGCCCTAATTTCTGCCAGTATCAGTGTTGTATTTTTACAACAATTGTCCATTTACAAAATTACATCAGAATTATTTTATTATAGCGTTCCCATCTATGGTGTCTTTGTAAGACCTAGGGATTCAAAATGTAAATGGAGTACCATTTCAAATTAACACTGATAAAACTGCACTATCTGAGAAATTGTTTTTGTTATTTAAAGTGGAACAAACAATGCAATCTCATCATTGCCTTAATATTTACCTTGCTACAGAGAAGAAATGAGTCCTCATTGTCAATAATGTAAATTATAACAGTCTTAGTGCATCTTTACTAAGTTGCTTTCTTTGCCAGTAAGATAGTTGTAATCCTTCAAGTATCTGAAACTAAGGTTAATTTTTTAAAAATGCTGATTTCCTTTTCTAAAAATATGTACAAAATTTTGTACATAATTTGCAGGAGTGTGACTGGTGCAGAAAGGTTCACTGTTTACCTTTAAAATTTAAAGCATGACCTTTTGGTTACAGTAAATACAGTACTACAAGTCTGGTAAAGTCATCACATATACTGAAGGTATTGAGACCATTTACCTCACATTCCTCCCTATTAGCTTCCACAATTAACATGATCCACAGCTGAAAAAATAATTCTAGTTGTCAGTGATAAATGAGGTGAAATCGTCAATCACTGAAGTTGACAGTATTATTTTAAAAAGATACTGCAAACAAATGTTTACCCAAAGATAGCATTATGTTGCTGAGACTTTGTTCCCTGGGGTTCTCTCATTTCATTCACATGGCAAACTGACTTTAGTGCTCACTTTCAGACTAAAGAGAGCTTTTTCTTTTCTTCTTTTTTTTTTTCTTTTTTTTTCTGTAGCATGAAGAGTGCCAAACAGTGAAGCACCAAGTCTTTAGCAGAACCAGAAGCATTCCTGGTAACCCTCTGAGATCTGAGACAGAACTTCAGCTTTTTGTTTATTTGTTTTCTTTTCTTGGTATGATGTGCAGACCTGAGGTTTTGATTCAGGCCTCTCTCCACTGAGAGGTACCAGTAATATAGGGGTCTATTATTAGGGGCTACATAACAATCTTGTCTGTTTTTAGTGCTTCCTTTTGATCTCTGAAGAATTTTAATATCAAGGTCAAATGTTGTGTGGTGGTTTCATATGTAGATGTATTGGTAACCTAGATGTTAAAGAAAACGTATACAGTGTTTGTATTCTCAATGCTGAGGAGAAATCTTCCACAAGACTGCTTTGGGATGTTGAGTCTTGTTCTGGTTGCATATGAGAGATTCAGCACACATTTTTGCCATTAGTTTTGTGTCAAATAAGAGAAAGGGTTTCTTCTTCTAAGTCTGGCATTTTATACTACCTGGATACTGGTGATTAGTGTGTTCTCAAGTACTTCATCTGTAAGAACCACTTCATGTCTAACATGATTAAGACCTGAAGGAGGTGGTCACTACTAATCAATGTTTCTAGTTACTAATTGATCCTTTTAATTTCTACCTGAATGTAAAGTTTAAGAAAACTCTCTGTTTTTTACTAGAAAATGTAACTGTTAGTCAATGATTTGAGTATAACTGAAAGATAAGATCAAGCATGTCCTGTTCCAGCTTACTGATTCTGAAAATGGATTTTCATTTGCTAATCTCAGAATTAAACCAGGAAAAGTTGCCAAGAATAGATATTGTTCAGTTCAGCAAGCGGGATGCAAAAGGTTAGCTCAGTGTAACTGGAGATACAGGCCACCATTGGGAATGGCACTGAGACCTCCATCTCTGATGGGAAGCATTGATAGCCATCCGCCTGAACCTATGGCCTGTAGACCATAAAGATACTTAGTATGTCCACCACAGACCTAAGGCGAGATGCCCATTTGAGGAGATATTGATAGCAGCTCTACCTGGCCAGGTCATGCCAACCCACATCTTCCCCTGGCGAGGGGTTCAAATGCTCAGCAGCCACTGTCCTGGCAGAGCCCACTGTTCACCAGCGATGTACCTCTGACGTGGGAATCCCATCTGGTATGGTACAAACTGCATGGGGTTCCAGAGCCACAAGCCCAGGCTGTGCCTGGCTTACTGACATATGCACTTTTCAAGATGATTAAAGAAATACTGAAATGGAAAAATTGGTAATAGTGACATGCCTCCACACCTGTCATGCTGTGATACAGTCTCAGTCTTTGATTGTTGGTCCCATAAAGGTGTCGTTTTTTTCATATTATTAAAGCAATTACAGTTATTATACTAAATTTGTCCTTTCTGAAGGGAGCAAGAACAAATGAGGGAGGATTTGCATACAAATTGAGCCTGGATCTGGGGGGAAATCACAGCAGGCCTGTTTGGCAGACAGATGAGGTGGCAAGGAGACATTATAAAGGAGCATGGGCTGGAGCCACCCTCCTTTGCAGCCCTTTGCTGGTGACCCTTTGAGGAATGTCTCCCAACTGTCTGGCAGATTCATTTGAATGAGAGACAGTTTGGTGCACTGTCATCCCGGGCAGATCAAAGCCCCCTTCTCAGTCAGCCGAAGGAGACATGTGAAAGCCCTTCCCTCCCCCAGTCAAGACCTTTTCCCGGTGTTACTCAGACCTCCCTACTGCTTCTCTCAGGGAAGTACCCCTGTGCAATGGCAACTGTCCCACCCTACGCTTTTGGGTGTACCAACTTGCCTCAACAGCAGCAGCATGGCCTGAGCATAGTAGTGTTTCCCTTGGAGCTGGTGAGCCAGGCTCCTGGGCATCTGCAGCAGGGGCTGTGCCATGTATCGCATCGTAGGAAGGGCCTCAGGTTGCCAGAGCAGGTGTTCGTGGTTTGGAAGAGAAAGGTGAGGCAGACAGTGGCTTTCAAAGCTGGTTTAAGAAGCAATAGCGTGGGCTTTTGGGCAGGAGAAGCCATTTGCAATGTCCCTGTGTTTTTTTACACAAGATTCCCCTTGTTTCCAGGGAAAGGGGTAGCGTGATTCTAGCTCACAAAAATACTTTCAAAAACTTAGGAAATATATTGATATGTTCCCTGTGGCTGAGTTTTATGCCCCAAGTCACTGCTAAACAAAGTGTGCCCCATGAAGATGAGGGCATGAAGGAAACACAATCAGGTGGCTCCCTCTGGGGACTCGGAGCTCCATGTTGTCATCTACACATTACAATTGGTGGAAAGCCCCTCTTCACCAGCATCCTGAAACAATACAGCCTTTTGACTTCAAAAGTGAGCATTGTTAAAGCAGGGCAAACACAGATGGTAGCAATGAATTCTTACATTTTAGTCCTATCTCCAGACCTTGCTTCCTGACTCTGAGCTTCTCCATGATGTGATACTGTTTTGCTGCTGCTTTGGACATAGACACAGGGCTTTGTGTGTGCATTGACTCTGTGACGTGCTCAAGTACACCAGAGTGTGGGATTTTCTGGCGACTATGGGGCTCATGCCTTTATGTTAGCCATGTACCACCTAGAGATGTAGAGAGGAGTTTCTAAGTACTTCAGGTGTTGAGAGTTGCCTCTTTAAAATAGAAACTGCTGGGTAATATGGAAACTAGAAGTTTTGCTGCTTCAAGCAATCAAATTTGGGAAAGTTTATGATCTGGTTTAAATGTTGAAAATTGACTCCTTTGTTAGGTTTGGACTATTTTCAGCCCAGCAATCCTGGTAGTGAGCAACTGTTGTGTAAATTAATTTTCTGATATCACTAGTAGCTGGACAGTGTATCTGGAAAATACATTACTTGCAAATGAACCTTTGGATCATTAGGTTGTCCTCACTGACACAGCCCTGGGACACTGTTTAAATACGGAAGGTTGCTGTTATGCTTGATTTAAAGTAATGTCATTTGATGCTAACTAAGATGCTTTTAATTCCTATAGATGTAAAAAAATGCAGTCTGTTTCTCTATTTTTTTTAGGAAAAAAACTGGTTCTACAGTTGTTGTTATCAGTGGAAAAATGTTCTGAAGTGTTGTATCTTTATGGGGCAGCATTTCCAGCTATATTATAGGGTGAAAAACATGTTGCTTTCCTGACTTAATATTTACCACTCTAAGATATCAAAACTGATAGAGGTATATTGCATTGTTCATTAAAATTAAACTGGCAAAAGACTGTATGCTTGAAGGTACATATTACTTTTTAAAAAGTCTTTAACAGTAATAAGTGTAGCAGACATCCTAAATTAGAACATGTAGGTGATGTCAGATTATCTCCTTAACTATTTTGAAAAGTTCCCTGTGTTTCAATGTCAGACCTGTTTCAAATGTGAAAGAGTGACTGGTGTGAGTATGAGCTACCAGTGTCATGGCTGTTGCTGAGTATCTACTTCTTAGCCAGGACAACTGTTCTGCCTTTCAGTCATGGTTCAAGATTGATCTAGAAATTTTTATTTATTTCAGTAGTTAAAGTTCAGTCAATGATGTAGAAGTTACTGTCTGGGCTTTCAAATACAGAATTACCAGCTTTTTACTTAGGTATCTTCCTCCATAGCCACAGAAGAAATAATTTCCTTTTTTTTGGACTATACTATTTGAATTTGAGAAAACAATTGAAAAGCTAACGAGGCAGGAAAGCTAACTCTCCTCTTCCAGACAATGAAGAGAAACCACTTGGCAGGTAAAACATCCTGCTCTAGAAATCCTGGTGGACTCATTGATTTACAAAGATCTATTCAGTTCTCACAGTTATTAAACTAGAGGTATTAAGATTTGGAGGGCTTCATCAACTGGTCTTAGTCACAGTGCAAGCAATTTCTCTAATTCATATTTTTGCTGACTTCTTAAAACAAATAATCAAACATTTACTTCTGCCTACTCCATGGTTTAGTAACCTAATAATAAAGAACACAGCTCAGGCTTCTGGAATTCCATCACGTTTGTGAATATGTTTTTCCTTATATTGTTTGATCTTTCAAGAATACAGAAATATTTTTCTCTTTTCTTTTTCAAAAACAATATTTTAAACAACTTTACTTGCTTTATTCATTGCTAATTTTCCCCTGGTGAGGATTTTTTTCACAGACAGAATAGAATAGAATAGTTCAGTTGGAAGGGGCCTACAACAATCTAGTTCAGCTGCCTGGTCACATCAGGGCTGACCTAAAGCTAAAAAGTATTATCAAGGGCATGATCCAAATGCCTCTTAAACACTGTCAGGTTTGGGGCATCAACCACCTCTCTAGGAAGCATGTTCCAGTGTTTGAATACCATCTCTGTAAATAAATGGTTCCTAATGTCAAGTCTAAAGCTCCCCTTACACAGGTTTAAACCATTCCTATGTGTTCTGTCACAGGATAGCATGGATCACTCCCATAAATATCAAAGATGCTAATTTTTGGATTGCAACTGTACAAACTTGTTCAGAAAGCATTTTCTGCTGTAATCTGTTCCATCAGACACCTGTTTTTCCTTTTGTCTACAGCTGTTGCTTAATACTAACCCTTATATTATGCCCTCTCAAGCATTCTCCTTGCCAGCAAAGTTCGCAAAAGCAAACACTTTCAAATATGTTTCTGCATTCCTAGTGAAAAAAAAAAACAAAACAGATTTCAGGATAATCAAATGACATACAATATGTTTTTATTTAATGCAAAAAGATGTAAGAAAAAAACCACATTGACCTCTCTCCAGTAAGTTTTGTCAAGAACATTGCAAAATACATGTAAACTCCCTTGGCCTATCAACCTTTCCAGATGCGTTGTTCTCCTGGGTAGCTAGACAGATGTAGAGTCAAGTGGGAGTGCAGATAAGCATATTGGATACCACCACTGTACTGAGATATATAGTCCTGCATTTGGTAAGGTAAATGCCATCAGTTTTTCCCCTATTTTAAAGTTTCCTATGAGGAAAGTTTAGCCCTATCTATGTGTAGGGAATAATGGAAAAATCTACTTTATATGCATTTTATAAAGTAGCTCTTTCGTTTAATCATTTATAGGACATTATAACTGGAATACATAAAATGTTACAATATTTATTTCTCTTTCACAGTTGCTGGGGTTTTTTCTCATCTGTGGAAATTACTTGCTCTGATTGAGCAGTGTCTTATCTGCAAGTCTGTATTCTGTGGTTACTTTAATGCCACAGTATATGAGATTCAGTTTCTTGAACTAAAAAGTACAGGAAATTCAGAGAGAGAAAATATTACTGAAGTAACTTGATTAAAGAGTGCTGTAGGGAAGATTGATGTGCATGCTCAAAATGGCACCTGGAGAAAATGTTGTGTTGAAAAACAATAAAAAATATTACATTGATATTCCAGACATTGTAAATGTGAGGTTCTGTTATCAGAATTATTTTAGTGTCAGATATACTTACCTATAATTGACTTTATTTTGAAATGTTATCTATCCTCATTTCTCTGTCTGCCTTTGTAACACATCTTTCCAAACAGCACATGGTCTGGATTTCATTCCCAGTAAAATTCCCTGTCCTGCTGCAGTTATCCCCAATGTCAAAATTAAGGTGTAACTTACCAGGAGTTACAGCTCTTGTCTTTCAGAGCTATGGGGACCATGATGCTGATGTTCTCACAAAACATTGGGATTATACCTTTTCCCCTCCATGTGTGAGTTCTCTTCATGTCTGCAGCATTTACACAGCATTGAATGAGTCCCCAGTGGAAGACAAGTCTTCAATGGATGAAAAAACAGAACAGAAATATTTGAAGCAAGGCAGCATTTCCACAGCAGTAACTGAGCGCAAAGTGAACTTGGCAAATCTACACAAACTGACTAGAGCGGATGATGAGTATCACCTCCCCTTGCTTAGGACAAATATATTTCAGAAACAGAGAATCAGTTTCTTTTTCCAGCACTTGCAAAACAACCCCCTGATCCTTGGTAATGGTACCCTGGCCTTGAGTCTTGAACTCAGGTAGAGGAAGTGAATTTCCGTCAGGTTTACTTTTTATTTTTTTGCCCATCTCAAGGCCATCCTGCAGTTCTCTGAATAGGTAGGTCTAATGCCTATCCAGAAACTTTGACTAGTTCACAACATTGATCCTTATCTTACCTATTCAGCTAAAAATACAGGAACCCGGTAAAATTTCATTAGTTTCCTGCTTCACTTATTGTTTTTTAAGACTTTAAAAAAGGCCCTAACATCCAAAGGACCATAGATCCTTTTTGTATAGCCCTAGTATCTATGAGGCCAAGGAATGCCTTGAGCCACCTCTGTGTGGCTGCAGGCAACATCTTCTCAATGAAAGGTGGCATTTGTGGCTCTATTCAGCACAAAGGCACATCAGCACAAACATCACAGCTCAGCTCCTGTAACAACATGGCACAATTCCAGTAGCTCTGATCAAACCATTGCCAGACAACATCTCAAAATCATTCTGAGAAATGTTTTCTTAATTGGCTATTGATCTCAGATCCCCTCTCCCCCTTTCAAGCAATTGACCTCTTGCTGAGGAAAATGGCAGTTTTTATAATCTGACATACAACTTAGTGTTGGGAGTACTAAGGAAGTAGTGTTGTCTTTCAAGGTTGCCAGTTATGTCTAGAGCCTTCCACAGAATCTCCATTGCCTGTCTGGTAGGAGTTGAGACCCATCATGATCCTGATATTCAGGCTGTCATCACACGAACACAGACATATGTAACAGTCTGAAGTATGCATGTTTTTAGACAGTGACTGCTACATGACCTGTGGCTAAACTATCTTGCCATCCAGACAGAACCACAGTTAAACTAGACGGAGCTGTGTCAATATTTCCCCATTTTTATCTAGGTTTTATAGAATGCCCTTGAAAGTCTGTCTGGGCAGTACTAGCTGTTAGCTCTCTAGGGAAGATGTTTTGCCTGATATAATGGTAGTTAATCTATTTCTATCACTTTTCCTCCTCACATCAATATTTAATCATTGCCATAGTTTTGTGTTGCTGGAACATTCTGACTTGCCATCATTATTCTCCTAAGGCTCTTTCTCCTTTGTTATCCAAATAGCTTTACAAGCCTACAGAATTAAGCCTCCAATCATCTACGAAAGTGAAGGTTGTTTTTCTTTTCCTTCCATTTTGCAGAAAAGGAGATAAAATGCAGAATGATTTTGACATGAAGATCATCTGGGCTCTGTGACAAAACTGATGTTTGAACATAGGCTCTTGCTGTAATGCTTTCCCTACACAACTAAGGCTTGTAATCCTTTCATGTCAAGCTTTCCAGGGCACTTTCACTTTGGTGACCCAACCAAATTTGTCTGGTAACAAGGGGCTTGATTTTATTAATCACACTTTGCATATAGTTCTGTTGTACCTTGCGAACACTTACAACTCTTCTGTACAGCTGTTTCAGAGAAGACAAGGTGATGTCCCAGCACGGCTTGGATTTTAGTTTTGTCAGTGTCCTCTGGGCTAAAATCTAAGTCTGCATTGCATTACTGCTATGGCTTTATGGAGGCAGTGTGTGTACAATAGTGTGATTTCACCTAGTACAGGAATTGTATATTTACATCTTGGCTCATAAGAAGGTGATTGAATGATGGCTTTCATGAAAGACTAATTTCAAAGAGTCTTTTGTCTAAGCAGACCATAGATTTTGGCTTTGTCTTTTTGAGGTATTCTATACAAGAAAGGATCTACTGGATGTAGTTCATTTCTTTAAGCTGTAGCTAAATATTCACATGTATCATTTGAACAATGTGAAATCAAACCCAGTCAGACACAAAGACAGGATATCTGTTCACAATTTAGAATGCGTTCTATTATGTATTTCAAACCTGCACTATTGGATTAAATTATATGACCAACTATCTCAGATTTATGGACATTTCATGTTATTATTTAAATGTATTATTAATTTCTCTACTATAAATCAAATCAATTCCTTTCTAATTTTGAGGCAATATGAAGTTCAGATTTACAAACAAGCTGAGTTATGGAACTGTGTGTTGTGGTTCTCAAAGTTAAAACTGATTCTATTTAAACCCAGTGGGTTCATGTGGCTATTTCAGCCTCAAATATTTTGAACTAGGTTACATTTATTTACAGTTTTAGTGAAAAAACAGTGACAGGGATTAAAATTTTCTTAAAAAGCAAATTATTTAAGATTAGGTACCTTATTTTTAAATGAAAATATACTTGCAAATAAGATTACCATAAATTTATATCTCTTCTGAACACAATATATCCATCTGCAACATTATCCCTGACTCACCAAAGCTGAATAGCAATTGAGCAGTGGTAATACCACACGCTGAATCACCAGTGTCACTTTTTGCAACTCATAGTTTTTCATTAGGTCTGTATCTACCTTCTGGTCTTCTTGATCTGAAAGGACTGCATACACATGTGTTGCAGCAGATACTTGATTTAGGAACATGTGGTGAGATGATATGCCTAGTTTTCTCTAGAGTTGTTTTCTCTGTACTACTTCACAAAAGATTAATTTCCACCTATCTTATTTTTTCTGTCCTAACCCTTTCCTATACAATGCTTTGGGATGACTAATACCCAGGTAAACCTATAGGCTCCAACTGGTTTCTTTAGTAGTTGGTTTATGGGAAGAAGTGTATTTCTGCGCTACTCTCCTCCCTTACTCTTCATCTTTAGACCCTGGAGTTGGCACCAGTGCCATAGCCTCTCTTTCCACTATGGCAATGTAGAGGAACAGTATTGGGAAGCAAAGTTTGCACTGAGCAATGTATCCCTTTCTCAGAGAAACCCAATGTAAATAAGCTACCACACTCTGAAGTTTTATAAACTTTTGTCTTACTTTGCAGCTTTCAAGCTAAAATAAACTGATTGACTAAGTGTACTTTATTCTAAATCTTCTAACAGTAATCTATCTTCTACAGCCTGCACGCACCAGGGCAACAAGCACGATCGCAGAGCCTCGGTGAAAGGAGATATGTTTGCCACAGATTCTAAACATATGACACAATTTTTATGCTGTATCATTTCAGTTTTGTGCTGTTATCATTTCAATGAAGAGATTGCTATTTCTTTTGTTCATGGAGGCTAAGGGAAAGGAAGCCAACACATAATAGGCAATCCCTTGTTTGCAGTATTGAAATAGGTGAAGCATGTTTCACTGTCTTGACTGTATTAGTGCACTCAAGCTGGATAAACAAACTGAAGAGGCCTCTGACCCTAGATAATGGTGTTAAAAATGCCTTCTTCAATTATATTGAATACAAACCAACTCTATTTTTAAGAGGTTATATCTACTCTGCCTGTATTCAGTCCTGTTTCTCCCCCCACATCCTCCTGCTGCCTTTCCTTGTTAATTCATTTAAACAGGTTTCTTTCTGCTCAATTTGCATTCAAATGGCTGTCAGGGGAATTTATGGAAATAATATAAGTGCTTTTATCATTGTGTATTTAGTCACATGTGCTAATTTTCAAAAGATGAACTTGTCTAGCATCTTAGAGGGAAAAAAAAAAAAAAGAGTTAAGAGTCAAGTACCAGCCTTGTCATGGCTACAAAGCCAAGAATGCCCAGACCACTATGACCGAAAATTAAAATCAAAATCAGAAGGCCCAATTAATTATTTCTTGGCTAAATTATGTATATTTGTCTGTTGGTTTAGCTGAGCCATACAACCCATGGTCTGACAGATCTCTTCTGCTTCTTTCTCCTTCTTTGGCAGCAAAAACTACCCCTCTTTAGACATAGCACACAACTGCATCTCTGTCTTTAGCAGTGAAACAAAATTTTACTGAGTTTTGGAAACTTCACTTTGTGTGCTGTTTCTTTTCCTTAATTGGTGTTACAGCAACAGTGGGGCACATCTCTTTTTCTCTTGATTAACAGGAACTTCACAAAGGCCACCATGAAACAACAGTGGTTACCTGTGTTAATTGATTCTCTGAAAACTGAATCTGTCCCCTTTGCTTCTCTAAGTGGCAATCAGCAGATTCCCCAACCCACACTGTATTTGATAACATCTTCAGCAAACTCACAGCCAAGACAAACTTGATTTTGACCAACCCTGGCACCAACGGCTTATCACTTGAGCATGTAGTTATTTCTTAGAACACATGAGATACTTTTTGGTCTGGCTCATTTCAGAGCCAAGTAACTTTACTTGTTCTTTTTGGCACTTGATGACAAATACTTCCTCCTCCCTTTTCCTGAAAATTGCAGAAATTACTTCAAAAAGAGACTTCCATAATGCATTTTAAATTGTTAATAAAAATAATTTGTGACAGAAGTGTGGTGGTTTTTCAGTCAAAATAATAGACATTTGTTTTTTAAGATATTTTTCTGATCTACCATTAAGCTACCACAATGGCAAATTATCCATTATACTTTTACATATTTTCTAAAAGGGAGAAATTGTGCTGTGTAAACATAAAAATGGCACAACTCAAGTCTTTCAAACTAGTGAGTTGTTAGATCTTTTGTGTTACTTTGTCCTTCTTATTTAAAAAGTATATAACTATTATCTTATACACACACAAAAAAAAGAATGCAGTTCATTATGTGAATGCTAGTTACCAATTTATTTGTGAAATTCCTAAAAGGGAGGAAAGTCAAAGGGGGAGCCACAAAAGCTTTTGAATCTGCAGATGAAGAAAAGTAATGCTATGTCCAAATACATTTAGAGAATGATAATGCAAACCACAGACAAATATAGAGAAGAGGAGAAAATAATTTTCTGGCTCAAGCTGGGAATTTATTGAATGCTTAGAGCCAGAGAAACAATAATTTAGAAGGGAGTATTTCCCTGGATTCTGCACTACTAATAAATCACTGCTGGTCATGTAATTTTTAGTGGTCCCAACAATGATTACATCTTCCATACACTGGTCACATTTAGAAACTTTTTTTTTGTTCTGCTCTCTATATTACTAATGCTCTGGGTGCTCTCAGGTGCTGAGGAAAAACATTTTCTCTATACTAAGAGGCATGTGTCTGTCTTTATGCACACACATCTATCCATATGCATACACTACCCCTCGAGTCCAAGGAAAATATTATATATGATACATTTTTTTTTCAGAATTGCCGTCAGAAAATAGTATAATATTTTGTAAAATAAGTAGAAATCCTAAAATTTAAAAGAAATTCTGTTTTTGCTGTAGACAGGACAAGAAGCAACAAAACCTGCCAGTCTACCTCATCTGGTGTCAAAATGGGTTGCTTTGTATTAATAAATGACTTAAGATTCTTTGGAAAAATGCAGTTACTAGGCAGAAAGTATTATCTCATCAGACTTGTGGTATACAATGTCTTTACCTTAAGTAATTGTGTTTTCTTGGGATGTGAACATGGGCAGGGAAACTGCTGGGGGGACATTTGTAAGCTGGGGGAACAGCCTCTAAAGGTCGGTGCTGGTAAAGCACAAAACCCACAAAGAGACTGAGGAAGGAATGAGAAGCGCTTACTTATTTTTTCAAGGGAAGGAGTATCTATGCATCTTCCAAGCCACTGGGAGAGCTTTCACTAATGCAGTTATGGAGAAACATTATGAAAGTTTGTAATAATTGTTGGATCAGAAAATGTTTCTTCCAGAAATGAGAGAGGGTAAAAATACCCAATGCCTATCAGGTCAAGAATAAAATAAGTTACCAGAGATTAAGTGGTAGAAAATTTTGAAAATATCCTTATGAACATCTGTGTCCAGAGTACTTTCTGGAAGGCAGAGTTATTCCTCCATCCCTGTGGAGCTGGTGGAAGGACAGCCCAGAGACTGCAGATGAAAATCCTGGCACCAAGCGGTAAGACCGTTGCTCAAGAAGAGCCTGCTGAGAGGAACAGCAAACCAGCAGCCAAGCCCCAGCCGTGATGGAGAAAACTTTCTGCAGACTACAGAAGACTCTGGCAGGTGTGCTGCTACTGGGGAAGCCACTCAGTTGACTGGAACAAAGCCTGGAAGCAAGATTTGATCTTCTTTTGAAAATTCACCAAAATAAAATGTCAAGGCAAATCTATTGCAAAGCTGTGGTTGACTTAGGTGTTGTCACAGTGTTGAAGGACTGTTATGGATTTCAATATTAGCAGAGAAAATCACAAAGGATTGATTTTTCTTTTTAAGTTTGTCTTTTAAGCAGCTAATGTACTTAAAGTAGACACCGGATGAGTGTTCTTCAGGCTTCTTCAGGCTGAAGATCTGTAAAAATAGAAGGCACAACAAAGCTGTTGACAATGGAGAACAAAAGATGAGTATTGTAAAAGTGCATAACAACACCTGTAGTTTCCAAATGTTAGAAATATGTGAGTATAGAGTAATTTCAGTGCCTTTAAGTGAACTGTCGCATATCCAGGTTTCTGCAAGAAGGATAAAACTGGACTGAAGAATATGCCAGCCTGCAATCACCCTGTTTACACCGCTGTCCCAGTCATGTGGAACAGCAATCAAGTCCTACACTCAGATTCAAATTTTTTACAACTGGCAACCTGATGCAGTTAGTTGAAATAAACGGAAGAGTTGTTCTGCTGAAGCTCAAAGTGCTTTTCTTTATAGAAGAAAACTTCAGTTAGACCAACTAATAAAGCCAAGTGAAAGACACATCCTATTTGGGCATCTCAGTGTTAACTATCTC
This sequence comes from Aegotheles bennettii, assembly GCA_013398125.1. Lineage (NCBI taxonomy): Eukaryota > Metazoa > Chordata > Aves > Caprimulgiformes > Aegothelidae > Aegotheles > Aegotheles bennettii. The sequence continues at coordinate 45,416 of VZRW01005369.1, forward strand.
CCTTGACAACACCCATTTCAGAAATATTGAACTATTTAATGTCTCTGAAACATCTGGACTTTCTACTTGTTTCATAAGTCTAACAAAAAATATCTGCACATCATCCATCAATCCACGGCCACATTCTTTTCTCACCCTATCATGATTAGATTCCTTGGGAGGTTGTAGGGGTTTTTTCCTAATGGTTTTCTCACAGTTTTTCTTGGACATCCTTGCATTATTAATGGGCTCGATATGTGCTCACTTTGAGCCATTAGAAATTAAACTAGTGTTTTTAGTAGTTGTTATATAAGCTGGAGAAATTGGGACTTTTGGGGACCTGATCTCTTTCCTTAGCCACAACTGACCCATTTTGGCAAAACTGAGGCAGATCTCATTCACTGTTCGAAGAAAGTCCCCGTCCTATTGAGATGTGGAGAGCAGTGGTACAGTGTTTTGTTCAAGACAATTTTTTTTAATAGCAACATCCAGGTCAGATGCTTTATTGCTGGGCTGTTCTGCTATAAGCAGATGGAAACTCGCAAATATGCCCCCTCTAAACAGGTACACAGCTGTTTTCTATAGGCCAAGATCCATGCAGGACAGTTGCTCCATGGGAAAAAAGCAGCTTCTTGCCTAAGGACTGCTGGACCTTTTTTCCTCACGTGCAAGTGGACTTGGGAGTGTGGCAAGAATAGATCAGTGGAAAAAATCCAGTCCTGCCAGACATTTTTGAGCAACAGCACAGCTAAGATCTTGCACATTTGACCTCTATGTGGACCTTCTTTCAAAGAACTGTTCCTGTAATATAAGCGGTAAGTGAGCTCACCTCTATCATGGAATTAAAGAATAATGACATACCTTATTGTGGAAGTGCCATTCTCCTTCCACTTTAAAGGTCAGTAAATGGATGGGGAATTCTGTCCCATCCACATGGGCTGGTATTGCAGAAGATTTCTTGCAGCAGCTTGCTGTCAGGTGGCTTTAAGCAGAGGCCGAGCCCCTCTGGCCAGCACAAGTTTCTCCCCAGCTCAAGCTGCTGGGCACTTTGCCTTCTCCCTTACCTTTGCACCAGTATCCTTTTTCCACGTTAGTTTTCAGCCAGATGAGTTCCCCATACTGAGTCTCAGTATAGAATTGCATGCATGCAATTGGTGCAAGACAGTTGTAAAGTTAGTTAGCTGTAAAACAGCTGAACTGGGAACATGAGGGAAGGTGGGGGCAGAGGAATCCAGCCTGGGACCATTTGGGCTGCCATGTCAGGGTTTCTCATACGCTGAGCAACCTCTCAGCCAGCCGGTTTGCTGCCAGGTAATGTAAGGAGCCAACTGATAGCAGAGTCTTGTGTGGGGATTGTTTTGTCTGTCAGGCTGCCAATGGACACACAACAATTGCAATCTCCACTGCACCTCCCCTGCCACAAAGATTGGAGGAGTTAGTCATGTGGAACTGGGCTACAAGGCTGTTGGGATAGATAATAACAATGTACAAACATTAGACTGGTGTAAATATTGAGGAGAAAAAGGATGGTTCAAGGATGTGTGTAATTAAGAGCAATGTCTAGAACTCAGCAAATAAAACTGAGGAGGAATACAGTCTCCTCAATATTATAAAGTGAGACCTTGCTCCTGAAAATAAATCAATGTGTCAGACTTCAGCTCATTGATTTTATTTGTCTGAATCTCAGGCTAATTAAGAAAAATCAGTCTGAAGACCAGACCATGCTTTCTGATCAGTCTGTGAAATAGTCCTTTAGGTGTAAATGGAGAGATGTTTCATATAGTTAAAAATCCTAGAAACTCTGCTGTGATTATCAGATAATTCATTAATAATATTGATAATAATAATAATATAATTCAGTAATAGTACTACTATTTCCAGTAATAATCCTGATAATAGAAGCGGTCTGAAAAATTGTGAGTTTGTCTCAAAAAAGGAGTAAAGAATGTATGTAAAAATGCTATTATTTTCCCTTCTGACTAGTTTTTCTACTAGGCAGGAAAAAAACCCAAAACAACAACAACAACAACAGAAAAACATTGGCAACAATAACTGGACAAAATAGCTTTTTATCAAACAATTAATCAAAGGTGCTCTGTAAAAGCCCAAACTGCAGGAAGAGAAGCTGGCACCTCTCCCTGTCCCCAGGCTGGAAGGTAAGAACCTGCCCTCTCTGTGTGGCCTCACCCCCTCACCAGTAATAAACAGGGAAAGCATGGTGGACCAGGGAGAGCAGAGGTATCCCAGGTGCTGCTGACAAGCCCCAAGCAAACATCCAGTACCCATGGTGTAGTCTGTTAGCACTCACCACTCCAAAGCCAGCCCAGCTCTTTAACCAGACATTTGCTTTGACACTGCATGGTTGGTGTGAGGGGCTGCATGTGAAATCCAAGTATTTGTTGCTCCCCATACATGATAACTCTAGGAGATGTGGAAAAGAGACATAAGATCTGAAACTTCCTCTGAGGATGCAGGTGGAGAGATAGAGAAATAAGAAGAAAAGGGAATGATGAGGAGGAAAGAGAAGAGGAAAGATGGGAGGGCAGTAAGAGCAGATGAAGCGTATCAGCAAGGAAACAGGAGACAAGTGGACAAAGGGAGGAATACTTTACACCGGCAACAGACATCAAGCATATGAGATACCCTCTGTGTCTCTATCTTATTTTATCACTGTGCTTATCCATGCTTTCTGTGCCATGCTGCTGCTTCTATGTGACTTTGCCCAGCAAATCCTGCTGAACAGCCAGCAGAGCATGCACCGTGTTTGTAATACACCAAGGCAGCTGCAGCTGACCTTCCAGGCTCTGCTGGAAACTGGGAAAAAGGGGAAAGAAAAATTGAGTTCTGCAAGGCCTGATGTTGTTCCAGGTACTTGAGCCAGAAAATAGGTAAATTTTATAGGGATTTAATATCTTATCAGCTCTAATTAAAGTCATACTTTTGCCAAGGCCATTACAGACGACCTTTTCAGGCTCTTAGGACTTGGCTGTAATCATATGTTCCAGGAGTGAAAAAATTTCTGTAGTTATAAACTAAAAAGTAATTTTGTGACTGCTGAAACAATGGCAGCTGGGACCGACAAAATGTGAGCGTCAGTGGGGAAAGATGGGTAGGTATGGGAGTAGGAATAGAATCTTCTCACAACACCTTTAAAATACTGAAGAGTAATTAGAACAGAGATACAAGTAGGTCTCAAGCAACTACCTTAAATTAATACACTCTAGAAGTTGCTATAAGATTTAATTAAAGGCTGGTATAAACAACAATGATTTGCACTGTCTCCTGAAACCTGATAACCACAGGATTTGGCAGCTTACCAGAAGAACCCATTTCATCAGTGGAGATCCCAGAACTGCCTTGCTTCTGCTTCTGGAAGATAAAACACCATTAACCATGAAGAAAAATGAATACAGCATGTTATGGAAACTTTGCAATGAGATAAAGGGAAAGAGGCCCTCCATCAGGTAGGTAGCTCTAGGATTACTCAGGGATTGAGAAAAGAATAATCAATATCATTTATTATACTACAAAACACCATAGCAAAGGGTTGAGCAATGGGCTTCTCCCTGATTCAACTTCAGTATTTTTCAACCAAGGTTTGTAAGAAAAACCAGGAAACTGATCCTTCCAGATATGTCAAAGATCAGGTATTAAATATAAAACTCATACAGTTCATTCTGCCCTGTATCTTGACTCTCGTAGGGCTGCAACTCACACATTTTCATCGTACTAAAAAGACCCTGATTATAAAACAGTTGCAACCTTACAATGAAGTCCAGCCTCTGACATGCCACTGCCTCCTACTTTGGGGAAGGTACTCTTGAGCAATGGGAAGATGTCAAAAAGTACTCTTTTCAACTGGATAAGACAAGCAAGTGACTTCTCACAGAGCCTCTGAGAACCTGTAGCAGTTTCAGCAGTTTGTCTTAGTAGCTATTGAAGTAAGAACGGGGTCATCTCTAGCTCATCCACCTAATTCGATGTGGATTAGTACATGTCTGTAATATTAGTCATGCCACACAATATGAAATTCATGATGGCTTCACACTGGCTGCAGAAGGGACTATACCTCATGGGTCACAAAGCCTGTGTTTACAGCATTAACACAGTAACACTTTTTAGACAAACTGGACCTGGCAGTGTGAGTCTCCACTGTATCACACCTTTGCAGTGTGTGGCATTCCTGGTCCAGTATGAGAAGAATTTCAGCTGGCTCCAGATGAACCATGGTCTGATCTGTCAATAAATCTCATCTAATGCTAAAGAGATACACAGGCATAGTAAATATATATATATAAACACACACACACACACATATATAATATATACGCAGAGAGAGAGGAGAGAACAAAGAGGTTAATGAGTTAAGGATTTTAAAATTAGACAAGATATGATTCACTGACAGATGGTCTCAGTAAAGTGGCCAGCCTAATTAAGTGTGTTATACTGAATCATCAATAATCCATTAGATGAGTGGCAATAGTTTATGTGCAGCAAGAATTTGCTAAAAGAGCTCTGTGTATTTCATAGCAATGGAATTTACAATTTTGTTCAGAGGGGAAAACAAACAAACAACCCCTTTAGTTTTGAAGAATAATTTAAAAAATACATGGTGTAATCTATTGTGCTGTCATGTGCTTGAGTCCAATAAGAATCTGAAACAGTGCCTCTAACTTGTGTGAGTTGATCCAATTAATCTTAATCGTGGTCCCCCAGGCTCAGGGGCCCTATGCTTAGTGAGGCAGTAGCTACGTAATTTGGCATTTCATCAGGGTGCCACCAAATTCAGCATTCCCTCGTGGAATTCCCTATTTTGCTGCAAACTGTTGCTCAACCTTTTGTTTTCTGTCTTCTGACTTGCTTCTTGCCTCCTCTCCTTTCCCCATGGGGAGGAGGTAATTGGATTACAAGGCCTGTTCCCTCCACTACTCCATGGAGCTGGGCAGCAGGGGGTTGGAAAGCAACCATCCAAGTCCAGACAGCGGCCAGGAAGCAGAAAGCCAAGCATATTGGATGACATGCTGGGCCTTGCAGGGAGCAGAGCAGCCATGGTGAGCTTGGGAAGGGCTCCTGAAACTGGCTGCAAGAGCCCTGCTTCCCTGTCACACATGTGAATGGAAGTTTAAGTTAGGTTTCCAAGACAACACCATGGGACCCAAGACCTGGGGTATGGACTAGGGCCTTTTGAAAGCACTATAGAAAAAATCCTACCTTTGGAAATAACGGGAGAAAGAGGGTGGTTTTATAAAAAAAGAAGTCCTTAATGAAGCAATGGTCATCTTCTTCTTCCTCCTAAATCTTCACACAAAATACTGTATTTTAGGTCAATTACATTGAATTTCTTTATTTTTTTTTAATATCTACATAGATGTTTGTGAGTGTGACAACCTGTTAATTGTCTCCAAGCTGTCCCACGTGTATTGAGACAAGTGATATTTTGGCTTGCGTTGCAAACAACTTTAAGGGCTGCCTGATAATGCACAGCCTTCTCCTCGCCAGGTTTTAACTCTTTCCTTTGACAGGCTCATATTTGTCCATCCTCCATCTTAGCAATTACACAAATGAGCCACAGCAACTGTTCTCCCCCCTACGCCAGCACCTCCAGTGTGTTTGCCCCACTCCTGCAAGCTGGATCTCCCACTAGGACTGTCCATTCCCTGCTTGGGAGACATGAGATGTTGCATTAGTGTCACCTTTTCATGTGCTGAATGGGGGTCAAATGTGCCAAAAGCTTTCCCAGCGGTTCCCTTCCAGCATTTGAAATGTGCTGCCTTCCCTCACACAGGGAACTGGAGGAGACCTAGACAACACTGCTTGGGGTTTCCTCACCTTCAGCTCCTGAGACCATGCTGCCCACCTTGCTCTAAGTGATGCCATATCTTCACCCCAACACGCATCCTCAGCCGTGGCTTCATCACTCCTCCTAGTCTTGTAATGTTGGCTTTTGTTTTATATTAGGGAACAGTGCTTTGATTTGGAAATGAGGAAAACAGCTAACATGTTTAAAACTATTTAGTTGAAATCAATATTAGTGAGTTTTTGTGAGGATGAAGCACAAGGAAAAAGAATACTTTGGGGTCATGAAAAATGTCTAGAGATTGGTAAAATAGAATTTAGTCCCATTTTGCCAAGGGAAGGCTTTTTCTTATGGAATTCTTGCAGTGAAGCTATTCTGAGAAAGAAGTTATTATTGACTACTACAGTATCACAGCTTTGTGAAGCACCATGCTATGAATAGGCCTTTTATCCTCATAACTGCACATTCATATTAGAAAAAAAAAGTAGTTCTTACACCACAATCACTTTCTCTCCTTCTTATTTCACTATGACATAATGAAATTGGAGTTGAAGGAACAGGACAGGGTCTGCTACTTCAAGCTCAGAATAATAGCAGAAGGTGTCTGTAACAATAGAAGTTTACCTTTAGATTTATCTACCTTCAAATATTGCAAGTCAGCTTTTAAGAGATTGGTTTCAAAAGAGAACTGTGAGGTTAAAAAAAAAATATTTTTTTTTTACAGTATGTAAGTAAACTCCCTTTGTCAGGATGTCACATCTCTACTGAGCAGTGGGCTAGGATTGCACAGGGGCTGTGAGGTGAACATGGAGGCTTCTTCCTTTGTGACAGTAGAATTCCAGCCAACAGCTCTGTTGCCTTTGGCTGTGTAGCTGTGAAGTCTAACTCAACCTTGAAAGTCTCTTGTTTTTCTGTAGTAGTATAAAAGTCTAAGCAGGTCAGACTTTGTTTTGTCTGTCCTTGAAGCTTCCCACCATTGTTGTTCATCTAAAGCATTCTTGGTTTATGATTACATCTTCATATGTAATAGCAACTTCCCTGCTTGTAGAAGGAAAACAAAACTGTCTCTGTTTTTTGTTTTATCACACATGTGTTTGTGTGTATGTTTGCACATATCAGTGGCTGTTAGGAGGATATTGAGTCTCTTCTTTACAAGGCTCTGGGCCTGGGTCATGTAAGCAGAAATACTGAACCAAAATAGCAGGAAGGACTCACAGGGAACATATTCTGTTAGTGACCCATGATTTAAAGTATTTTGAACTAGAATACAAACCAAAGCTTTGTTGCAGTATGTTGTACTAAGAATCCCCAGATAAGAAATTTCCTTTTCTCACCAAATGTGACAACAAATTGTAGAGCTGTTTTGTATAAATTACCTAAGGTTTGGCTGCATCTCCTACTCTTACTTTGATAAAACACTGGTATGGTGTTAACAAATGATAAATTTTACAGGGAAAGGATATGCACTTAATTAACAGAGATTGCCTAGTCCTAATCCTTAAAAAGAATAGAAGCTTTAGCACATTTCAGGATGTTTTCCTTGTAAAATCTGGGTCCTGTAAGCACTTGTGCACATGCTCATCTTCATTTCTGCCAAGTCTCAGGAACTTAATGGATGAAGTTAAAAGTGTGTGTAGGATTTGACCACTGCTCTTAAAAACCTCAAGCAAGTTTAGCAAACAAAACCAAATATAGAAAGATTAAGATTTATTCTGACAAGTACAGTATAAATTTGGCTGGACAGCATCAACAGAAAGAATTTTGTTTAAAAGCCTTCAACAAAATTTAGTAAATGTCTTTAAAGACCTATGTATATTTAACAACACAAATGTCATCCTTCTGGGAGAGGGGGAAGGGAGGTGGTGTGAAGACCCTTTAGTTTCTAGAATGTGATGGTGTTTGTTTTTCATAACACATAATATGCAAAAATGTCCTGATAGGCTCTATTTTATTAGTGTTTCTTTGGTCCTGAATCCATATAAACTGAACGTATACTTGATAAAGGAATCCATTCCATAGAAATCACCATAACCAGGCTTGGTTGCTCTTTTAACCTTTCTCCACAGTTTGTTAAAGCATTAATGCTGAGAAATACATGAAACAATCTTAAAGATGAAGAGGAGAATTAATCTGAACTGTAAGAAAACTCATATTTATATGTTTTGATATCTATACTTGTAATTATGCTTCATTTATTAAAACACAGTCATTAGCCTATGTAAAAAAAAAATTAAACAGTTGGACTTTATGATAAAGTTTCTGCTACTTTAAATTTTTTAAACAACTTTTAAATTTTAAAAATTCTTTAAATTATTTTTGAAACATTGGTATAAATTTTACGATCATAGTGAGATGAAGATGCCAGTACTTCCCTGCAGCTTTGTTGAAATAAAAACAATCAGAAAATAACAACTGCTCTTTTTAAAGCAGTAAGGTGTCTTGAGAATTTCCTTATTAAAAATAGTAATAAATAAATTAGATAGCAGAGCTTTATGATGCTTTCACTGAAGTGGCTAATCATTCAGTTTATATCTTCTGTCTTCATCCTAAGAGCATAGAAATTACTTGGCTGAAAAAAACCCAGTGAAGTGGCTGCTATTCCCCCAACTAGTTACAAGTCTTCATGCAAAATCACATTTTATTCCTATAAAGTGCCACTCAGATTTGAGGAAAAATGCCATTAAAAAAATGTACAGAACAGAGCAATTTTTTTTCCTCTGCTGAACAGGTCTACACATTTGGTGAAGGCACAGTCATCCCCTACTAGATGGTTTTTAGGTGCCAGTTGAAATATAATGGTGGTCTTGGTTTTTAATCTGGCATACTTTTCTTCACTTAGAAGCTAGTGTGGCTCTGTTTAAACTTTTCAAACTTAACAGTGATAATTTTTTTGTTGTTGCTTGAAAAAGAAAAAGAAAATAGAAGATTTTATGATAGGTATGTCTCTGATTGGCTCAGTCCAATTTTAGGCAATTGTCCAACACAAGTCAGAAGATAATTTGTGTCATCACACACCTAAGGTGTGCCACAAAGCACACCTAAATTTTCAGACACTTCAAAAGTTCAAATGTTAACTTCCAGTTCACACACTATCAGAGTTTTGTTCGTGTTGCTGATTGTAAACTAAGCAGCTATGTTTACTAGAATAGCTGCAAATTAATTTTATACACAAGAAGGGAGACACTCAGATTTATAGCACTAGAATAAGTTTGGGATATGGAGCAAATTTTATGAACTATTGGGAACTGCTATTTTTATTTGCTACTATTGCTAAATTGCCATAAATGGTATGACATGGATGAAAGACAAGAAGAAACTTCACTTGAAATTCTGGGATTGAAAAAAGAATCAGATGTCTTTTGCAAGAGAATCACCATCTGATATCACTGCAGATGGAGGAAAAAAAGCCTTTCAGTTTTAGTCGCCCATGCTCCCCTTTATATACTACAAGGGAGGAAAGCATCATGTTCACGGAGTACGAGACGTATTGCATTTTTAGAGTAAATAAGGGGTTTTTTTCTTCTCAGTAGGGAAAGTATATAACACATCAATTGTTAACTCTGCAGCAAATCTTCAACTTGCAAACAGAAATCAATCATTCAGAAAAATAATCAGTGCAAGCATCTCACAGAAAATGAGGTGATATTAATGACAATATTATCTAGAGATTTTTCCATTTGAATATAAACATATCTTGGTATCATGGTAGCTCTGGAAAAGAATAAGGGATACTTCTCCTCCTTACTTTTGGTGTTTAAAGAGTACCCTAACCATGATGGGTTTCGTTGGATGGGGCTACTAATTATTTTGTAGTCAGAAAGTGCCTATAAAAGGCATAAGAGAATAATTCAATGCAGTTTCCTTTTATCTGCCTTGCCAATTGATGTCTATACAGAGCAAGCGGGGCTCCCCAAACACGTCAGTCTGTTTCAGATACACAAGATTAAGTAGCAAGTGACATTCAAGAGCAATCGGCCCACCCAGGAGGAGTGAAACCAGCGGAAAAGCTGTCAGATTCCGCGTTTTCTCCATTAATCTTGAAGCTTTTCAATGCTGCCAGGTCGCATCTCCATCAAACAAGCTGGGAAGAGTGTCGGGCTATTTTCTTTCGTCTAACCCTCCCCTCCCCATCACCCCCCATTAACCCGTGCCATGCCAGGTTCTGGTTTGGAACCAGCTCTTGTGTTATCCCCAGTAGGTGGGGCAGCACATAGGGCTTGATGGAGCACAGTGTAAACCTTGTCTTAGCAGCAGGCTGACATTTAGGTGGTTGGAGAAGAGGCATTTCTTCCAAGATGGAACTGTTTTGAATGCTTGTGCACTAAGGAAGTAAATAGCAGGTGCATTTGTCTTCTACAGACAGACCATATACTGAGGTACTCTCTCCCAGGTTGGTCTGGTTTGGTGGTGAGCTGTTTTCCAGAATATAGATTAGAAGCGGGAGCCATTTACCCTTTCCTTCATTTAGGGGTTAATTTTTGCCAGTTGAGTTGGCTGCATCAGGCAAGATCCAGGATTTGACCATGGCGCAAATATATACATCATTCTTGCCCTGGGTAGTTCCAACAGCATGTAGGACACACTGTGTAGCTGTCACAGAGTAGGCGTTCAGGCTGGCAGCAACCTTCAGAAGTTGAATCATAGAAGCAGAGGGTGTCTGAGTGGCCGGAAAGTGGCACAGATTGTGAAGTGCACATGGCAAGGATAAGTGATAATATGTGTTTGGAACTGTAGCCAAGTGACTGTGTTCCTCTGATACGAGGGGATGGGTCTGACTGAAAGAAAAGAGGCCTCTTCCCTTCAGTTCGTAGGGATTGCATCCTGAGGATGATATTGAACCTCAAGACAGGTTCTCCTCCCCCTCTATTCTGCCCTAGTGAGGCCACATCTGGAGTATTGTGTCCAGTTCTGGGCCCCACAATTCAAGAAGGACAGGGAACTGCTTGAGAGAGTCCAGCGCAGAGCCACAAAGATGATTAAGGGAATGGAACATCTCCCTTATGAGGAGAGGCTGAGGGAGCTGGGTCTCTTTAGCTTGGAGAAAAGGAGGCTGAGGGGTGACCTCATCCATGTTTACAAATATGTAAAGGGTGAAGGTCAGGATGATGGAGCCAAGCTTTTGTCAGTAATGACTAATGATAGGACAAGGGGCAATGGTTTTAAACTGGAGCATAGGAGGTTCCATGTAAATATCAGGAAGAACTTTTTCACTGTGAGAGTGACAGAGCACTGGAACAGGCTGCCCAGAGAGGTTGTGGAGTCTCCTTCACTGGAGACATTCAAAACCTGCCTGGATGCATTCCTGTGTGATGTACTCTAGATGACCCTGCTCTGGCAGGGGGGGTGGACTAGATGATCTTTCGAGGTCCCTTCCAACCCCTTAGATTCTATGATTCTGTGATTCTGTGATTCTGTGATATTGGGGTGGGTGAGGTTCTGAAAGGGAAGAAATTATGCTGTAGGCAAAATCCAGTTCTGACAAACTAAATCTATGAGCATAAGAATGACTGCAGCAGGTAAAGACAATGATCCATCTAAACTGTCTCTGACAGCAAATGTCTTGGGAAGTTATATGAAACATACAGGCATCATGTAGTGATAGCTCCTTGGATAGTCTTCTAGTTTGCAGTAATTTCTAGATAAGGAAGCCCCAGAATGACTGAGTACTAGGAGAGAGTGGCAATGGTCAATCTCCAGGAATGTATCCTTGTATCCTAACCTAGTAGATGTGCTCTGAGAGCATCCACCAAATCTCACCTTGAAGGTCAGTGAGGGGACACTGTTCTTACTGGTTCATCTGTAAGCTGTCCGTCTCCCAAATACCTTTTGTTATTATCTGTCTGTGCTGCTCCTGGAAGAAGGAAAAGGATATGTTTTAGTTTGCAAGGGGTTTTTTTTAAAGGAATTTAAGAGAAATTTTTTCCTAATGCAATCTAGGTTGCTCTTAGTTTCTCTCTACCAGCTGCTGTTGTACTGGATGTGTTTTATTTAAACATGCAGAAGATGGATTATAAAATACATTCTTCAGTTTCTACTTCAGTATGCCACTAGTGAATCTCTTGCAATATACATAATTTCTTAGACTGTACTTGTAGATTACAGGCCTTCATAATCTTTCTAGAATGCTGCCTTTAATGGCTGACTGTGTGTTGTTCATTTTGCTTCTGCTCTTTATCAGTCTCCTGAATGAGTAGGCCAGTGGTTGTAATTGGTCGTTCTTCCAATACACTACAACACTGCCTGCATGGTAATCTGTGTAAACTCAGTCAATTTTGTATTCAGACAGTGCAATCTCCAGCAAATGGGCTATTAACACATTTAATGGTTGTGACAGAAGCAGCAAGTTATTGGAAAAGCAGTTGTGTTATTATCAAATGTGCATGCAGAAGGACAAATAGTGTGTGATGTACAGACTAGTGGGGGAGGGAGGAAACAGCCAGAGGTGAGAAAAGGCAGAAAATGGTTACCTAGTAAGTAATAGTTGTATAGTACAGGAACAGTGGGAGAAACACCATCATTCTGACTTTGTTCAGACTACACTGAGTAAAGGAAAAACATGCTCCACAAAACAATAAAACACCACCGTGCTGGCTGCAAGAGCCAAATGCCCCTCTTCAGTATGATAGCAAAAGTGAGACATATCATTCTAGGGAAAGAAGTAGATATGGAGTACATCTAAAGCACCGACAGGCTTAGAGATTTAAGACTTCCTACTGGAAGGCTGAAGTCTTCCAGAGTAATGACCTGGCAAGTAAACTTTCAGTCATTAAAATAATGAATTTTAGGTAACAAAAATCATATATATCAGAAGAGATAAAGACTTTAACCTCTAACTGGTTTTAATCTCTGACTGACTAGCTGGGGCTGGATAGCCTGTTGTGCATTATGAACTGGTGTGGTGTTGTTAGCAGGTGTGATCGCACAGTCTCTTCTCTGCCATTGCATTGAACAAGCAAAAACACATGGATGTGCTGGGATAGTCACCAATGTACTTAGTGTTTACTATTCTTTGGTTTGTACTCAGAAGCCAGAGCAGGAAAAAATAATGACATTACAGTGCTGATGTAAGAGCTGAATAGACCACTTGAATAGGACACCCTTTCCCAATGTTCACTATTCACCCACGCACCTGGCATTCACCAAGCCCACACAGTCAGTATGTCCCACTCCTAATTTTACACAATGGCTAGACATGAAGTTTTTCCATTATGTTCATCTATAATTCAATGACATTTATCTTTACTAACAACTACAGTAGCTGTCTGTTCTCCACAATGGATTACTGCCAATATACAGAAATGAATGACCTTAAAATGTCTCCCTAAATATCTTTCTGCAGTTTTTTTTCCTGTGCAGAATCTCCACCGAACTTTCAAACTACCTCCCTACCCCCGACTGAAAAATAACTGGTATCAATCTCCTCCTTCTAAAACAAAATTGTTCTCTCACCTTTCTCTTTCTCTCAATTTTCTACCTCTATTGCCCATGTCCTTTTCTCACTCTTGTTTTCCTTCTGTTGTTGTATGTATTTATTTCTTGTCTTGCCTGTCTGGTTCTGAGTTCCCAGCTGAGGATAACTGATCTGTTCTATAGCCCTTGTGGCATCTATACTTGCATTATGCTACACCTTTATGCAGTCATAACTACTTTTGTACTGCTAATTGCTCTACTTTCATTTTCATTTCCATTCACACCTTTCATCATATACCATGAGGTTTAAGCTCCAATGCCTTTCCTTTCAGTCATTTGAGTTGTATTTCTCCACATCTTTTTTTTTTTACAGGCATAAGTTAAACACAGGGTTTGGAACATTTTGTTTGTGCCTGCTAGCCCATGCTAGTTACAGCCACAAGATCTTCCTGACTCGCAGCCTCAGTGGTACTTACGGGCAATTCTATGGGATAGGAATTTTGGAAATACATTTCACTCCAAATTTCCATGCAAAATCCCACCTTAAAAAAAAAAGAAAAAAAAAAAGCGGGGGGGATCCTTTGGCATCATCTTCAGGTAACCATTAATGCTCAGATGTGATTGCTGTCATTGAAGTAGCTCCTTTCCTTCAAGTGTAATACGTTCCATTTCCACCAGTTTCTCTTCCTGGATAGAAGGCTCAGTGTTGCATAATGAAAAACAACTAGAAATTCAAAAGGTCATGAAAAAAATTCATTACATTCCTGCCTCTGTTTTAATTTCTTCCTCCCCTGTTTCACTTCCTTCTTCTTTAATATTTCTATTTACAGCACAATTCAGACATGCGTAGGTAAAAAATAAAAAAATAAAAAATTCACTTAACCTAAAGCTACAATCTGTGAACAAAAAGATGTTGCTTTTACCAAAAGGGTCTTTTGAAACATGCACTATTTTTTCCAGAAGCACAAAAATAGCCTGGAAAGAACTAGATTGCTACATTATTCTGCAACTTCTTCTAGTGTTTCCTAAAAGAAATTCCAATCATCAGCCTTCACTGGATCCACAGTTCCAGAAATGTGTTTTCCTGATAAGGTGAAGTCGTTATCTAATGTGTATGACTTATGTTCTACATAATTGCCAGCAATCAGTCCTTGGACCAGACTGACTCAGAAATAAATATAAGTGAAAATGATGGTAAGTTTAACTTCTAATCTAGCTATTTATTAAATTCAACAATGTTTCTCTTGTCATTATCAGGAAAACCTAAGTAAACTCTCTGAAGAAGAAAATATTTAGGAACACCACTAATACTTATTTGTGTTGGGGATCATCATGTTCTCACAATGATTCTTAGGGCAACATGCTCCAAGAACACTTCATATCTTGAGGGAAAGTTCAAAGAAAGTTTGAATCCTGAGTTTCATACATATACACTGTAAAGAAAGGGGATCTGAATGTACTTTACTGCCTTCAAGTCATAATGAAAGAAAAATGGAAGTCACGAGTCTGTCTAAGCAAGTAATAAACTCATTCAGGTGCTGTGTGTTTCTCTGAAAGTCCCGCTTGTAATGCTTAAAGGTTGAAAAAAATTAATATACATTTTTGTCTCTGTGGCACGAAGTAGCATACTAAATAACTACTCTAAAGGAGCTTTCACCTCTGCTTGGGTAGTAAGTCAGAAAAGAACTCTGGAAAAGTGAGTGTAATTTTGCTGGAAAAATCTAGATCAACTTACAAACAGATTCAACATTTTTAAGTACTACTATTAGATCATTCTGATCTGCAGTGAGGCTTTTGGGGGAGTGGGGAATAGGGTGGGGTGGTTTATTTTGTCTTTATGAAGCTTATGGCCTTCCTGTGATGCTTACAAGGTCAATTAAGACTGTTGTTTCAAGGCTAGGAAGACAAGCAGCCAAAACAGGTAAGAAAGTGTAGCAGAATGCCTAATAGACTTCTAAATCTCTCCACTCAGCTGGATTTTAATATCCTTTTATAATAATATTTTAAAAATAATTGTCATTCTTCATTAACTTTTTTATCCTATGGGATGTTTGGGGTTCTTATCTCCAGTCCACTTGCTGCTGGTAATTATTACTTTTTTACATTATATTTTAGAGGTTTTTAAATAGTCTTTCTTAGCCAATATAGAAATGGCTACATTTTCTGTTATTCCAGTAAAACAGTGATGCAAACAGGAGTTGTGGGCCACAGAATGTACAAAAATCAGTGGACTGGCAGCTAACACTGGGTTTGAAAATGGACTCTTCCATATAGGTACCATTGACCACCTTGTTTTATGTTTACATTTCTAACCCGTCTTCCCCTCCCACTTCTAAAAGAGAGATTGTGCAAAGTAATAAAAGAAAGACAACTCAAAGCTAGAGCCTCTGGGGCTTCAAAGCAACTGCTATATATTGCATTACAGGAGCCAGAAGCTATGACAAAAACCTCAATTTTCATGTTGGCCATATTTTCTAATAGAAGAGTATATTGACATTACTCTTTTGGTAAAGTGGAATTCTCCATGTCACTCTGTACTGGGCATACGTGATGTGTTCAAGAATCCACACAGGATTCATATTCTACACACACTGCAAAAGTTTCAATAACTGACTTAGAAATCAAAAATTATCTACAGTACAGATGTACCACAGTAGCACAGTACCTAAAATGATAGACTTGAATTTTATGACACTTTTTTTCAGAGTAGCAAAGGTATTTTGTGTTCTGGGCATTGTCCTTATTCCTCATCAGTACACATGTCTGCTTTAATTGTTACTCACATATGATCAGTCCAAAAATAACAGCATTTGTGGAGAATTTTTTAGCAGCAGGTTGATTAGTTTCTGAGAAAGTGGATTTTAGTACAGAAAACTGTGACAAGATCTTCCTTGTAATGGTGCAGTGCAGTGGCAGGGTGTTCAATAGATAATTTTATAGCAGGCTAGTGAGAGAAAGAGTGTGTGAGTATGTATGTGAGGCAATGAAGGTTTTAAAGAATAATATTGTACAAAACAAGAATAATATAGATTATTCATTATATGGATAATATTATCAGGATGAGAATATTTTGTTGTTATACATTAGAGTCTAGGAAAAATGTCCATTACCTTGTAAATCTTTCTTATGTGCACTGCATGTTGCTGCATGCTCATGTCTCTAAGCTCTGGGACAGCCACTGAAATCCCCATAGAGGGCTGTTGCACAGTTACGCCAATGCACAACAACCAGCTAAAACATTTAATCCTTAAAAACCCACGCCTATGGAAAGGTGTTACATGTTGCCTCACTTCTTGCAGACCTCCATCACGCTACACCCTCCCTGTTAAGCCATAGTAACAAAGATTTAGCAAGGTTTATAAAGCTCTGGTGGGAATGGACCTCACTCTCACCGTTGTAAGAAGCACCCTTGGCTCTGTGTTATTGCCGAAAATGTACTGAGCCCACAGCTGCTGATGAGTACCTCCTCTTGGTGGGAATTACGTTTAGCACAGACCTTTCTTGATCTTGCACACTGCTCAGGTACTTTACAACGATAATACTGACTGGCATTTAGGTTCTTTCACGTTAAGAACTAAACTCGTTCAGGTTGTTCCTTGCCTGATGGTTTAAAATCACTCCATCTGTCATGGGCTTCTGCCATGACTCAGCAGAACAGCATCAGATACACTTGACAATAAAAGACACCAAGTGGAAAAGACCACAAAGCTGAGTTAATGCTCAGCTCAGCTGAGCTGAGTCAATGCTCAGCTGAGTTAACATCCCTTTTTATATTAAAAGGTCTTGTTTCAGGATTAGTCTTGTTTTCTAAATTAACCATAATGCTTTTAATTCTAGATCTTAATTGGAACACAACATCCACTGTGATAAGAGAGTTCAGGCAGTAAAGTCATAGAGATACTTGGTCGTTTACCAGGCTGGATTGAAAGGACGTGCCTCTCTACACGCCATGGAGAAGGCATTCACAGGGTGTATTTGTTATTATAGCATTTTTTCTGGTCTGCGGCTTCCTAAGAAGTTATCATGGCTCACAGTACCAACAACTACATTTTTAATCACACATGAAATGCATAAAGAAATGCTTGCTGGTACACTGCTTTGAAAAGCATTGCTCTCTGGGCAGCTTAGGACAGATGCTTTCAGGGCAGATGATGTAGGACCAACAGGGATACACTGTGATGACTACACTCCTAGTTCACCAGTTCTGGATGGTCTTCAAGATACCATGTTCAAAAACATAGCAGCAACTTCATCATTCATCAACGATCACACAGCCTGTTTGGGTGATTTCATCTCTACAAACTTTGTCTCAGTTCTAGAATCCTTCATCTTGCTCTTAATGACAATGGTGACTTTGGCAGAGCCTTGAGGATGGTTTAGCTTACACAGTATATTTTCTTCTTATCTTTTTATTTCCATTGTTTGTGAACTACTATTTTATATGACAGCCTAGGGCTGTTACTTCTGACAACTCAGAATACTAATCTCCCTCCAACAGCTCTTCCTGTGTAACGACCAGTAGTTTCCTCTGCACTGGAACACTCTAAGAAACAGCGTATTGTGGCAAAAAACAGCCACTGCATTTCAGTTTTTTTAAAAGACATACCAGTTTCGTATGCATGTATACATCTATCATGCATTAATTTTTTGTTGTTTTTCAAAGTGTACAGTGTCAGTATCATGAAATAAAGTTTACTACCTTACATCTGTGATAAGCAACCTCTTGACACAATTTTTTGAAAACTTGGGCACAAAACCCAAAAGTGTTCCTAATACCATCTGATTGATCGGTATTTTCCAAAACCACTTTAATGCCAGAACAGAGTGGATCTTCTTGTGGTCATAGCCAAGTTTCAGCTCTTCACACACTTCCTTCTCCCCTTCTCTTATCCAAGGTAGAATATATATATATATATATATGTATACACACACACATACATACATACACATATACATACACATATACATATACATATGCATATACATATACATGTTTATCTCATCTGGCATCTTCCTCTGTAAAAAACTACCTCTCATCATTACACTGCAATGTATTTAAAGGACTTATTTCTGAAAGCTGTTTAGTAAAGCAACTGTCTATTTAAAATAGCTGTATGCTACCTATTCAGTACAGCACTGTTGCCAGTTTTTGAGAACCAGCAAGTTCAAAGGATTTTGCCACAGAACTTTGGAATCTAAGGTTAAAGCTCATATTCTGTTTGGCAGCCTGACAAAAGTGAACTTTGCTTGGATTTGGATGAAAATTTGATGAAAATTGACTTTGCTTACATTCTTTGCTTCTTTTAGAAGAAACAGTTGTTACTGTTGTGGAGGAAGATAAAGTCTTGATCTGGTGGGAACAGGCAGTTTGATGACCTAACTGAGTTGTTAAAACCTACAAAGTTAATTATGGTATTCTTCTCAGCTCTAAGGTTAAGTTATAGTCCACTTAGCTCTGTGATTAAGGGAACATGCTTTCAATGAAAGTTTACAATTTTATAATAAACATTTCTTTTTTCAGTCTTTAAATAAGGAACAGAATAGTAAAGCTATCAAAGGAATATCTTAACACATTACCTTTCCTGAACAATTTGGTCTTAGCAAATCAGCATTTGTTTCAACAGTTGTAATCCTGATATACATTGACCACTGTCACAGTACAGTCTGCAGCCTTGATGAATAACTTCCCTTTCTCCTTCATCTGTCTTATTTGTGACTACACACAAATAATCATCAGATTAGCAAGCTGTGTTGCTAATGGAAGGTAAATAATAGTAGCCCAATCACCACCATGGGCCCTGTCATTCTAGTAAGAAAACAACTCCCATTTGTTATGTGTCAACTATATTTAGCTGACTTTTTTCTTGTTGTTTTGCAGTTTATAAGACTAAATTTATAGAGGGAGATGATAATATTTTTAGGCCAAGTGATGATGGACTTTTCTTTGGAAAAACTAAGAAGTCAACAAAGGAAGTGAAAATGGAAATCTGTCCCCAGTATTTTTAGTGCTTTAAATTTCTGTTTTAAGATAGATTTCTTATTTTTGTATTTAGTCTAATGTAGGTCCATGGGAATGTCTCCCATATTGAAATAAAAAACCAAACAATAAAGCCAAAGCATTTCAGTGCCATCAGAAGGCAGTTTAAAACTACTTGCTTAAACAATTCCATGTTTGATTGCAATTGGTTAATGAGCTAGAAATTATTTCCTTATTTCCTTCCTTGAAATCAACAACAAAAATCAGAACAGTAATTCCTTTTTCCTAGTCCTTTTCTGAAAATTTCCAGTGTCTCCATTCGATAGATTGACCAGACCAGTATTCTGGACTCCTTATAACCCAGGTTCAGAATCTGACTTGCAAGTCACTGCCAATTTTCAGATACTTTCTCCTTCTGAGGAAATTCTTAGGCTGTGTTGTTTCATACTTAAAATTTCAAATGCTAGCTTGGGCTAATTGCACTTTGTGGAAACATTTTTCTTCCATTTCCAGAGCATCATCAACTCTAATGACAACAAATCAACTTCAGTTCTCATTCTGAATAACATTTTGGCTTTGTATTGGGCATGGTTTACAGATGAAAGGAAACTGGCTGAATAGAAACCTTCAGGTAAACCTTCCCTTTTGTCTTCATGCTGAAACATACTTTGAGTACAGGAAGAGGCTCGTTCTTTATGTATGGCCCTGCAAAACAAAAAATGTTTTATAGATACATTTATCTTTTAACATTGCCTGGAGACAAAGCTATAGAGAAAACTCTCATCAAAAGAAAAAGGTGCTAGTGGCTAAAATTGTGGCATGGCTTGTCTTTCTGTCTAATAGCCTAGCTTATTATATTATTAGGTCTTAATAATATGAAAGAACTGTACTCTGCTATGAAATTTTTAGTGCTCTGTAAGTGAATGGCATCCAAAGCTCTTAGCAGTTGTTTTACAAGAAGAATAATTTAACACAGCAATGGCTACTAAAATGATTTGGGAAATGAAAAGCCATTGGCATAAGAGTAGATTAAAGAAAGAGTTTGATGTGTTTAGTTTAGTAATCAAAGGCTAAAAAGATATCTGATAAGGTATTTTAGTTCAGAAAGCACTTACTGGTGAGGCAATATTAGCTAAATAAGCATAAAGGCGTATGAACCGGTAATAAATAAAACTAGTTTGGAAATAAGAATAGAAAACCCAGTATTTCAGAGATGAGCCATTCTGGACTGGCATCTGAAATGCAATAAAGACCACATGGCACACAATGTTTCATGTTAGCAACTCAACAAGTGTGTAAATGGGATTTGATGACAGAAGTGATTCTGCTGGTGAAAATTAAAACTTGTGATTTGTATCTTTGGGTGGTTAACTTCTTGTATCTGTAGCAGAGGCTTGAAAGGAGACTGCATTTCCATATATCTTTTTTGCACCATATTTTAAATACTTTAATCCTGCCAGCTGTTTACCTGCAGGGGCCAGAGAGATTTACATTTGCCCTCAGGGCATAATTTGGCTTTTCGGGAATGAAGGCAGGCAGGGTTACTTTCTTTTGAAGCATCAGACAATGGCCGCAGAAAGTGATGGGATATTGAGGCAGAATTTACTGGTATTTTTGTGATATTGAAAAAACTTTCCAGCCTGTGCTCAATTGTTTAGGAAGACCCTGATTGTCAGGTTTGGAGTCACATGGATTCCGATCCCCAAGGTCAGTGTGCTGGCAGTTTGTTAAGAGTCTTTTCTGTTTTCTGCCTTCCTACTTGGTGTTAGGCAGTGCATACTTTCTAGGATCCTCTAGCCATTTTCTCTTCATAAATGCCCTGCTATTGCAAAGGCCGTGGTTGGAAGACCAGTGACATGTTTAGTTTTTCCTATTTTACTCTTGCATACTACCCTCTGTGCTGATTTTTTGCCTTTATATTGAATGTTTTGGGTTAGTTATAGAGTGAAACATTTATACAAGGTTTTGAGGTTTCATGGGTAAGTGCATGGTTGCATACTTTGCAGTCAGAGCAGATATTTTTGTAGACAGTTGTGGAATATCCATTATGGCTTGCTGTGATTGATTCCAAGTCCCTCCAAAGGCCGATGTTTCTTGCTATTTAAGTTTACCAGATAGTTATTGAATCTCTGCAACTGTGACTAGCTGGAATATGTTTGATACCCTAAAGAACATTAACTATAGGGAACTGCTCCATATCTGAACATACCGAGAACATGCAGTTTACAGTGGAAACCAATTATTTTTTTGAATGTAGGCACTCCTATGATCTTGTAGTAAAACCTCCTAGGCTCTGTTTCAACACTTTGTGAGCTAGAAGAGTAAGTTCTAGCTTCTGGGAATATAATGGTCACTTCATCTAGGTTTCCATTCTAACTCCACCATGTAGGCAGGTTGGCAACATAGCAGGAGTCAGTCTTCACACAGTGATGCTGAAGATGCGATATTAGAGCCATAGGTCATGGAACAGATCATCCTGAGTGTCATCACATGGCACGTGCAGGACAATCAGGGGATCAGACCCAGCCAACATGGGTTTATGAAAGGAAGGTCCTGTTTGACCAACCTGATCTTATTCTGTGACAGTCACCCTCTTAGTAGATGAGGGAAAGGCTGTGGATGTGGTCTATCCAGACTTCAGTAAAGCGTTTGACACTGTCACCCACAGCATTCTCCTAAGAAAACTGGCTGCCCATGGCTTGGGTGGGTGTACTCTTTACTGGGTGAAAAACTGGCTGGAAGGACAGGTCCCAGAGAGTTGTGGTTAATGGAACTAAATCCAGTTGGTGGATGGTCACTAGTGGTGTTCCCCAGGGCTCGGTGTCGGGGCCAGTTCTGTTTAATATCTTCATTGGTGACCCAGATGAGGGGATCAAGTGTACCCTCAGTAAGTTTGCAGATGACACTAAATTAGGTGGAAGTGTTGATCTGACTGAGGGAAGGAAGGCTCTGCAGAGAGATCTGGACAGGCTGGATCAATGAGCAGAGGCAAACGGGATGAGGTTCAATAAGGCCAAGTGCCAGGTCCTGCACTTGGGTCACAGCAGCCCCAGGCACCGATACAGGCTCAGGGAAGAGTGGCTGGAGAGCTGCAAAGCAGAAAGTGGCTTGGGGGTGCTGGTTGACAGCTGGTTGGATATGAGCCAGCAGTCTGCCCAGGTGGCCAAGAAGGCCAGTGGCATCTTGGCCTGCAACAAGAACAGTGTGGCCAGCAGGAACAGGGCAGTGATTGTCCCACTGTACTCGGCACTGGTGAGGCTGCACCTCGCGTGCTGTGTTCAGTTTTGGGGCTCTCACTTCAAAAAAGACATTGAGGTGCTGGAGTGTGTCCAGAGAAGGGCAACAAAGCTGGTGAAGGGACTGGAAAACATGTCTTATGGGGAATGGCTGAGGGAGTTGAGGTTGTTCAGTCTGGAGAAGAGGAGGCTCAGGGGAGACCTCATCGCTCTCTACAACTCCCTGAAAGGAGGCTCGCCATGCCCACAGCGAAAGGACAACAGCAAATGGCTTTAAACTGCAGCAGGGGAGATTCAGATTGGACATTAGGAAAAACTTTTTAACTGTAAGGGTGATTGGGTATTGGAATAGGTTGCCCAGGGAGGTGGTGGAGTCACCGTCCCTGGAAGTGTTAAAGATGCATCTGGATGTGGCTCTGGGTGATACGGTTTAGTGGTGATGTAGGTATGTGGTTGGACTGGATGATCTTGAAGGTCCCTTCCAACCTTGATGATTCTGTTCTATGATTCTATCATTATTTTTGTACCATTCTGAAAGCAGCATGAAAGATTGGACAGCCTAGAGTAGAGACCTTGCTCAACTTTGTAAGATGTCACTTGGTACCTCCTATCCTCACTCTTGACACAGAGACTATAGGTCACTTTGTTTATTGCTTCCAGATGTAAAAAGCCAATCTCTAATTCTACAAGTAGATTTATGATGAGTGAGCTAATTTTTGGAAGAACAGTAACTCCTACTAACCCAGTTCATTCTATGTGTTCATCTGCACCTTGATGGTGCTGCAATACACACAGCAGCAGGAAACTCTGTTCTTCCTAAAACATAAGAAATTCTAGATAGGACTAAAATGTATTTTCCAATATATTGTGAATTCTGTGTTAAACATACTGACTGACCAGAACAGCTCTGTTACTCAAGAAAGTATCATTCTTGGAAAATTACCATGAACCACCCTGTTGAAGTTAATGTAATATCCATTCACTGAGAAGAGTTGTGAAGATGCTTTAGACGAAAAAAGCATCTATTTGTTATTGAGTGAGTAGTCTGTTGGGAACTACAGCTCAGCTCTGGATAAAAAGGAATGGGATGTATAGAAAATACACAGCACTGGTTAACAGTATGCAGACATCAAACCAGTTGGATGCCCTTAGGGAAACATTTGAACATCATCTTATTTGATTAAGCAGCATTTCAATATTTATTTATTTAGATAGTAAGCATCTCTTCCTACCACTGGATTAGCATTTGCAAGATACCAACGTAAACACTTACTCAAAGGAGACCAAATTGTTTCTTCTCTTAAGGTTGCTGTTTTATAAAATCTATTTGTGCAACAAATCTTCATCTGTTATACATACGCCATACATGCACAGTCAGAATACTTAATCCTGATCTGTTAGATGGTCTTCAGTGAAGTCCCAGATATTTCCTTCACTTAAAAATCTGTTAAGACTTTTATAATAGCAGGGTACTGAAGACGTGTATACAATACAATGAACAGTTAACTTATAGAAATAATTCAAAGGAGAGAGAAAAGGTATCCTGTATTTTTCTCTTGGACATGACTTCAGTGGCAGCAGGTAATTACTTAGTGTCTGACTGAAGATTAAAGTACCACTTTATCAAAATAAGCATACAACCCAGACTTGTCATGCAGGGAGCAGTGTTTCATAAATGCATAAACAGGTGGCATAGCGCATACTCCAAAGATGGGAATATTTCCAAAAGAAGTTGTAGAAGCTTTTATGGAGTAAATCTTTATCTGTTTGGGAAGAAGGTTCTCATTTAGCTATCTGTTAACATAGAGTATTTGAGTTAGTAATCCATATGGATTCGTTTTGGGAGAAAATCTGCAGCACTGCTTGCAAAATGGTTTGTTTTTTCACTCTTCCAACAAAGCTAGTCACCTCAGTCAGGTTGCGTTTCAGTAAGATGCAAGTCATCAAAAAACATTCTAACGTATACAGTATATTAAGACTTCTTTTATAGTGACTGACATAGAAAGCTACAACTATTTTAAGGAGAAATATTGCTTGGGTATTAAGGTAAGGTGGACTTTTTTGGTTCTCAAGAGGCAGAATTAAGATGCTCATAAAAGGCCCTATATTCACACAAGGGCGATTTAAGAAAAAAAATTAATGAGTCAAAAATGAATTCCTGTTCATTTCACTTGTGATGCTAGAAAGGAAGGGTTCAATATCTCTGAAGTACACACACAGCAATTTTTTTGCGACTATAACAAGCTGTATGGATTGCTGCTAAGTTAAGTACAAAGAAACCTTGATACTTGTTCAGACTCCCCAGGTCTCAGGGAAACAGGAGGAGAGCTTATTTGGATGAACATAAGATTGCAAATTTTTTTATCGGCATCATTGCAGGTGAAGGTTGTGAGAACAGCCTTATACATACTGTAACATGATCCTTCCACCAGACATGCTAGAATGATTTTGTCTCTGAACCAGGATGCCAGGACAGAAATTCTTGCATATAACAAAAGCAAAATCTGGCTTCAAGGGAAGTGGACATGCCCAATGGCACATGACTAAGTATTCTCAGATTCAGGCTTATTATTGCCCAGGGATTTCTCTAAAACCGAAGTTTTACTGATTCTTGTTGATGCTCTGAAATCCGAAGTTTGCAAATTCTATTCCGCAGATGGCAGTAGAAATTGTATTTCTTTTTCATTCTAAGCCAAAATTTGGCAGAGATTTGAGAGGCAGCATATTCTGCCTGTGATCTGGCAAAGAAGCTACTCTAAATTAACTAGAAGTGGGTGGGGAAATATTATCCCTGAGGATCTTGCCTGGAAATAAAACCTGGAGCTTTTGAAGTTCCTTGCAAAGAAAAATAGAAAAGAGCAGCAAAGAAATAAACTAGAACAAATAACAGTCACAGCAACTACCTAGGAGACATAAGATCCAGACTGTAGTTTTGGCTTCAAATCAGACACTAGGGCCTCGGTCATTTGCATACGAGACAAGTAAAGTACCCTAACAGTATCTAGACTCCTTGCTTCAGTCACTTTGGAGCAGCCCTATTTTGTGCATATAACTGGGTATTAGTCGGGTCAGCAAAAAGCAGAGGAATTCCTCAGTCTAACAGTTAGGGAATTAACCTGGGATGTAGCAGCAGCAGGTGCCAGTCCCTCAACAGTGCCTTCCCAGACATTGTACTTCTTGCTATTGGCTACTTTCATGCAAGTTAAGCAGTTTTGATCTGAAGTTATGCATGTCTGCAAAATATTTCAAAAGTAATGTTTACTTAAGCCAGAATTTTCCCACAAATTGCAATGATTTCAACAACTCAACATTTCCCAATATTACTTAATTTTTTACAGAATTATTTCCATGCTGCCAATATTCAGATAGCTTTCTATGTTGCTGACAACTCAAACAGCAGGACTCTAATATGTTAAAAAAATTCAAAATGAAGCCTAAAAATAAAACCTTTTTGAGCTAGTTTAGTACACAATTTATGATATGCCACAGACATAAAGAGTTAAGCACTTAGACACAACTAGCAATTTTAATCATAGATGAGACAGTTGGTTACACTCTGCCATTTTATGCCTTTGGGAGATGGTGAAGGTCATTTAAGTGCACTGATGTGGGAAGCTGAGCCTACTGGCCAAAAAAGAAATTCCAAACTCCAGAAAATGTAGCACCGCGATGGAGAACACATAACCACATCACTCAAAGACTGACTCCGAGTCTTTAAGGCAATGCCTATGGAAAAGAATAAAAGGCACAACAGGCGCCAGTAAGAACTGGATTTTTGTTTCTGTGACACCATTTGTTTTCTATTATGGATATTTGCGTCTTAGGTTAACATTCCTCTGAGATAAGACCTCATACCTGATAACATTCATCCCCAAGCCAGGCCATGGATCTATGTCCCTGGCACCATACAACTATTTCTGTCTGGAATCCAAAATACTCCCAAGAACCACATCACTTTGTGTTTAAGCTGGTTTTTTGTATAGAGACCTGGTCAGAAAAATTGTCCAGGAAGAGAAAAATGAATCGTGATCCTGGAAAGAGACTCTGAGCATGTATGAAAGACCATATGGTAATGATCAAAGTTGAGGAAAAACAAAAAGCTGCCTTCCACCTGCAAAACAGAATTGTCTGAAGATAGTGAAATGGGAATGCTTTGAAGATAAGCCATCATGTAGTGTGGGAAAAGGAGGCAAGAAGCGAAACCTGGTATTGAGACAATTTCCTAACGTGCACTCTGTGATTGGTGAGTGGGGGAGCCAGGTGCTGATTATTTTCTACTCTGTTCTAACATGTAAAAATCAGCAGAAGTGCTAATTGTATTTGTTACCTGCTTTTCCTCATAACCTGCCTTCCAGTGGATAGAAAGCAGCCAGGGGAGGAACTGAAAATGAGCTCAGCTCGCTCTTCCAAAATATTTCAGGTAGTAAGTCATCTGAAATGGGATTCCTGTATTGTCTTCCATGGTCTTCTGTCTCTCTTCAGGAAGATACAGGCTTAAGTTCAAACATGGGCTCTGCAATTTTTCTCTTCTGTGCTTCTTAATCAGTCTGAAATTCAAAGGTAGGCAATGATGGCAAGTGAGGATGCTGTTTTTAAGGTCATATCAATAGAAGTGAATATACCTAACTCTCTCCACTCCTCTATTGCACTCACTGGTAGCATCTATGCCTCCTTCAGAAATCATACGGAACCTTGAGACATAGGCAGGACTTAGATACTGAACAAAATTACTAGTCTGGAGAGAAAAAAAACAAATAAGGCATTTCTTAGCCATTCTTTGTAGCGGAGATGGATGCTTCAGCCACCATTTTTAAGGGAGGCAGAGAAAAAACCTGAAGGAATTTGAGGTAACATGACAAAATAAAAATACGTATGTAATCAATCTTACTGTGTGCAAAGCAAGTAGATTCAGACATAGAGATGTAAATGTAACAGTTTCAACATCTCTCAGATGATGTTCTACTGATCAGAAACTCTCTCTCATACATGAAGAGTGGTATTGATGATAGAACTTCAGGTGTTTACAGTGGAGGTGGCAATAGCTTACACAGTCTCTGTTTATAGTCACGTAAGTGGTTGTAAGGACATAAAGGTGTTTATATTGGCTTGGTCTAGCCCACGTCCTGTTTCTGATGGGCATGAATGCAGACAGCTGTCTAGCTTTGTAGGTATGCCTGTCAAGTTGCATGCCTTTGAGTAGTCTCAGAGCTTCCAGCTACTTGTGCTTTAGGGACTTCTAGCTGAAGGTGACTTCTATGAGTTTAATAACCCTTAATAATATTTTTTTTCCTCCAATAACTTGTGTTTAGTCTCTCTTTGTGAGATGAGCATTTAGCATTCACATCACACTCCTGGCAATACACAAAAAGGTACTTCTAAAGCTTGGTGCATCTCACCTCTTCAGATTTCTACACCAGCTAAATGAGTCAAAATCCACCAGGTATTAAAGGAATTCAGTTTAAGTGTGGGTAGCTACAGGTGGTAGTTCTCACACGACCTCACTTTAAAGAGCATACTATAAGAAGTTGACATTTGCAGTTTTACACCAAGTTACACTGACAGGCTGCAGCAAAGTTGTTTCCAATTTACTGTTATTTTTAAAATTTGGACTGTATTTACGGTGGCAGGTTTTGCTTTTTTATAGCCTACTTATTTAAAGTAATTTTGTTCAAATCATTTTACTTACATAGTTATTACACTTGTGCAAGTGCAGCTCATGGACTCTAGTTACTGCACATTCTCAGTGCTGTGGTTCAGTACTCCCTGCTGAGGCAAACATATCTTTTGCTCCCAAGTTCTAGTTTATGTATAGCTGCAATAAGTAGTTGCAAACTAAGGATCACGAAGGTGGAAATTAAAACTTATTTAGCTGTAGTGGTAGTTTCTTTTACAGTCTCTCAGTGAAACTTCTTTGTTATAAATGAGATTTTAGGTCTGTTCTAGTTATTGGGTATTTTATATATTTGAGGCTATAGTTTACGATGTTGACTGGTAAAGGAACTTTGCTATCAGTACTACAGTAATAAACTGGAGATCTGAGTTGCCAGAGAGAGAGAAGATATGCACCATCAGAAGGCTAAAACTTGAATAACCCATGCAATGGATTAATGAATAAGAATCTGCAATGTAAAGGGCACTGTAACTGCAGCATTTCCCCATCTATGCGTATCACTCAAAAATATTTTCTAAAGCACTGTGCAGACAACCCAAGTGAAGCAATAAAGGTGGTCAGGTGGGGGAAAGCAGAAGAAAGGGAAAACAAATTTCATTTCTGAGTAGATTTGTAATTTTGACAAAACAACTATTTGGCAACAACATCAGATCATATGTAAACCAAAGCAGTGTAACATCCAAGAAGTGATCAGGAAGGGTGGTGTAATAAGCACAGAATTTATTAGGCACTACTTGTAATAAGCAGTATGTTCTGTTTTTTAATTTACAGTACTTCTCAGTTTGGTGTTTTACTTCCTTTAGCTGGTTAAGGCAGAAGGCAGCATTGACAAGCTTGCAGTCGATTAGAAAAATCTAGTAGACTGACTACAACTTTGCATACGTATTACTGTAACAGACAACCAAGGCATGCTAAAAGACAACTGCTTTACTTGATAGACGTGTAAGAATTTTTTCATCTTGTGTACCTAATACAGAGAAATTAAAATATTTTCCAGTAATTACAGGCACAATAACAGAATGAACAGTTTTCTTCACTTCTTCTGACTTCGTGATACCTTTTTAAGAATCAAGTCAAGCCGTTGTTTTACTGGGATGTTTTAGGAGGGTAAACCATATATATATGAAAAGATTTAATCTTAATTTAAATACTTCTGCAATCTTACACAATAATTTTGAATCTGTGGAGTCTAGCCACACATAGGTATCTGACTATGATAACATGTTTTAAAAAATCTGATGGTCACTGAAGATCATGATGGTCAGTAGTAAATGTCTACCAGCTTCAAACTGGAAATTTTTGTGGTCACTGCTTTACCCTAGATAATATATTTAATTCATCACAAAACATTGACAAACGTAATACTTGCAAACAGTACTAAGAACAGCCATTCTGTGGTAGATCAGGATATCCACCTGAACAAGCCTGGCTTTGGCAGTGGCTTACAGTTACTGCCAGAGAACGAACATAAGAACTGGTGAGGGGGTAACAGTTTCAAACTGAAACAGAGTAGATTTAGATTAGGTATCAGGAAGAAATTGTTTCCTGAGACAATGGCACAGGTTGCCCAGAGAAGCTGTGGCTGCCCCCTCCCCGGCAGTGTTCAAGGCCAGGTTGGATGGGGCGTGGAGCAACCTGGTCTGGTGGGAGGTGTCCCTGCCCATGGCAGGGGGGTTGGAACTGGATGATCTTTAAGGTGCTTTCCAACTCAAACCATTCTATGATTCTATGATTCTATGATTTTGAGCTAGTAAAGTTACTTTTTTGTAGTTAAAAAATGCTGCCAAAGAATTTCAAAATCTACTATGTGAAAATGCACTTATTTTTAAACTGTGTCCTTATGAATTTGTTGATCTGCCTCTGCATGAAAAAAGTGATTATACACTATTCTCTACACTACTTGTGATTTCAGAGGACACTACCATACTCATTCTCAGCTCTCTCTCCTGTAGACTGAAGAGCTAATTCCACCCTAAAGCCTTGCTCCTCAAACAAATGATACTTATGTCTTTAAGCATGCTGTTGCCTCTCACTGTAACTTGATAAGGGCCCTTTCTGAAAGCCCTCTGTAAATCCAAATGGATCACCCAAATCACCTTGTCTCTGTGTTCACCAGCTCCTTGGAAGAACATGAAAGTGAATTACATCAAAAATAGCCAAAGTGACGTCATTTTTCATATCATCTCTGTTCACAGCACTATTTACAGAGAACTTTTCTTTAGGAAAAACAAAACAAAACAGTAAATCAAAACCACAAAACCTGCCACCTGTTATTCAGGTGGAGAGTTCTAAATAAAATATATAAACCACAGACAGTAGTTACAAAATTTCCAATTTGCATTAATTCAAGACTCTCACAAGACCACTGCCTGATCTTTGTACTTGTTCTAATCAACTTGCCCAAAAAGGTTTTCATTCACATTTCCTGTGCAGTAAGTGTTCAAGACAGGGACCTTTCTACTTTCCTTCATCATGAACACAGATGTAAAGAATTAGTATTTTAAATCAACTGAAATCCACATTTATTAAAATTTCAAAATAATTTGCTTTTTTAAAACTGTGTTGCTGTAGGCACATTTATTTCAGAAATCTTGTGAGGTTGGTGACAAAGTCAGCATTAATCAAGTACCAATTAAAAATAAATCCCTCTAGAAAGCAGGAATAAGAATGCGTACTTATCAAAGCAAGCTGCCTTATCAGACATACCATAACTTACCATACATGTAATTTACCATACAACTGTCTGAAACTATTTTTTAACATTATTTATTTTAGGTTTCTTTATTTGAACTTTTTTTCTTTTTGGAATAACAAAATATGTTGTCATGTCCAGTAACCAACCATAAAGTCAGGTAACTGTATCTCTGGCAAAACCAAACCACACAAATTCCTGGTGTGAAATTACAGGCAAAAGCTGAATTTAGTCCAAAGTAGCTTTTCCTTTTCTACCACATGACAAAACTTTACAGATAAGTGTACCTAAATTTTCCATTTCATAGTATCACTTAGTCTGATTTGTTTTAAATTATCCATCAAATTGCACAGTTGAGGAACACACTGCTAGAAATCTGAAACTGTGCTTTTAGTTTCCTGACAGTCTTTAGGTTCCATTACAACATCGTGATTTTGAGAGTTGCAGAGTCTTTGTTATAGTAAAAAAATCATTCGTTGGAATTATGAATGCTGCCAATCCTTAAAATAATTTGGTATCCTGCAAATGTAATTTTCTCACAGCAGAACTATTCCGAATATACTGAAGTATCTGCACTTACGCACCCCCTTTCTGAAGGGAATCCTATGCTGCAAAGTAGATATTGTTATCTGTAGTCAGCAACAGGATAGGGTGCATTTATTTCCAGTCTCCATTCTGGCTTAGGTAAAAGAAATGCCATAAAATATAAAGATTAGGCCCATTGCGAGTGTTTAGAAGCCAGCTAAACAGAGTTGGTTTGTTTTGGGTTTTTTTGTTTGTTTTGGGTTTGTTTGTTTTTTTTTTCTGTGACTCATCAATGAATTGATATAAACATGTATACATTTAGTAGAACAAAGATTACTGCAAGGAACTTGGAAGAAAGAGTGGCAGGAAGGGAGAAATGCAAATATGGGGTTAAAAAAAGAAAAGGCAGTGGGAGTTTATTAGTAAAGTTAAAACTTCACCAAAACATTCTTGGTTTTAAACTGAAAGAATAGTACTGGAGTGGCCAGCCATTAACATATAAAAATTTTCATGTGTTCAAGAGTATTTTCATGTGATCAGTGTGTATTAAATATGTATTAAAAATATATAATATATATATGTGCCATATACCTTACAGAACTGATGGGAGTGAAAGCAGTATCACACAGGAGGAAAAGGATTATGATGTTGCTTCTTTCTTAAAAGAAGGAACTTTCAACCAGACTTGACAGCAATAATCCAAATCTCACTGTCACATGTAGTGGGCTGAGACAGTAATGACAGCCTTTTTCAGAAAACTGGTGATATTATGAACTAATTTGCTAGAAATAGGAAATTACTTTGTCCAGCAGAAGAGTTCTTCCTCCAGAACTTCACACAATACATCTATACACAATTTCAAATGTAAACTACTTCAGATTAGGCACTGTTAATTTTTTTTGCATAAGGCTTTCCACAATATTGGAAGCTACAAAATCGTTAAGAAAACTGCTCAAATCTACACAGCACACTGAGAGAATGTACATGTAAAATCTATGTAAGGCTCCTCTACAATGCTGGCATGCAATTGTCTTGTGATTCCTTAATACTCTTTTGATTGTTACTGCCATGTAAGGCATTAATTAAGACACCTCAGATGCATGGAGATCCCATGGGGTAAAGAACATGTTCTATTTGTTTGGGAGCTTTAAACTTTTTCTTTCCCCATTACCGATTTTCGTATTTCCAGAGGTTTGAAATATTACTACCATGAGAAGCTTTGATCAGTTGGATGCAGCACAGCAACATCCACCACCATGATGAATCTCTAATCTCATTCAGCATTTGTGTTAGCCATGAGTCTTCAAATGTCTTTAGATTTCCATTTTCAGATCAATGGTTGAGGATACTAAAAAAAACAATTCTCGTATTTCACCTGTTGTGTCTTTTGTTTTGACATACTCTAGATTTGGGAGCAATTTTACTTGTTATACCATACTGCAGTGTAGATAGAAGCTGAAGTTCACCAGTGAAACACTGACTTCTGAAGGTACTTATCTAAAGATGGTCAGAGAATAGAATCATACAATGGTAGAGGCTGGAAGGGACCTCTGGAGATCACCTAGTCCAACCTCTCAGCTAAGCCAGGTTCACCTAAAGCAGGTGGCACAGGCCTGTATCCAGGTGGGTTCTGAATGTCTCCAGAGAAGGACAGTCCACAACTTCTCTGGGTTCCAGCCTGTTCCAGTGCTCTGTCACGCTCAAGGTAAAGAAGTTTTTCCTCATGTTTAGATGGAACTTCCTGTGTTCCAGTTTGTGCCTGTTGCCCCTTGTCCTGTCGCTGGGCCCCTCTAAGAAGAGTGGCCCCATCCTCTTGACACCTGCCATGTAGGTATTTATAAGCATTGATAAGATCCCCTCTCAGTCTTCTTTGCTCCAGGCTAAACAGCCTCAGGCCTCCCAGCCTTTCCTCATAAGAGATATGCTCCAGTCCACTCATCACCTTTGTAGCCCTAGATCATCTTGCACAATTTCAACTGAAACCTAGTGCTGTAGTATCCTGATAAGCTAATGAAAGGGGAATGAAGTTTAGTATCTAGCAGATTTTTTGATCTCTAAAACATACTCCTTTTGGCATTGATCTTTAGTCTTCTGCAAGCTCATGCACTCAAATTTCTCTTCTAGGGTTTGAAGACTATAGTGATGATAATCAAACCTCTTTCACTGTCAGCATACTTGTTCTTAAAGAAGCAAACCAACAGGAGAAAAAAAATCCAAGTCCTATGAAAGTAATCAGAGGAAAACAAGGTCTGGGCTCAAACATAACTTAAAGACTTCAAGGTGGAGTGCACTCTACAGAATCATAATAAACATACACATTTAAAAAAAAAGAAAAAGCTTTCTTCCTTGGGAAGGGTACTTAACAAATTCTCCTTTGAATATTTCCATTATCTTAGCAAAGAAAACAAAAAAACCAAATTGTTCTCTGCATGAAACTGTTTCTAGTTACAAGTAGAGATAAACATACAGCAATTTCATTTATTATGTATCCAAAGATAATGTTAGGTATCTAATATTTATCAGTCATTTCCTTAGACTACATAATTTCAAAAATCAAGCTGTGAATCTGCTGCATTGGATATCCAAGCACTTTTGAATTTTCATGTTGACAGCTAGCTTACAAAGCTTGATGACCATTAAATTAACATCTTGCTGTTCTTCATTTGCAAAAAAATGTAAGAAAAAAACCCCTGAATGCCTTTTCTTATTACCATCTCCTTATTAAGATCAGCATATTAAGCTTAGCCAGAATACAAAGAGATGCAGTAGATTCTGGACTGCTGAGATTCCAGTTTGGTGCACTTTGGCGTTCCTGGAGGACTTTAGGCTCCCCTGCACAATGCAGCATTCAAAATTCAACAGGAAGACGAATTGGAGTAACAATTCTTGTCTGTGATACAAAAACAGCGACATCAGCCAACTGGTTGATTACACTGAAACCGGGTTAAAACAAATGTTAGCCAGCATATAGGGCAGCTGGTTAAAACCGAAACAAGAATATAATTGAATCCGGGCAATACAAGGTAGTTTTATGCCTTCTTTTAGCTAGAATTCAGTGTATAACACTTACACCGTTCTTTAGATCTATCAGGAGAAAGCTGTCTCAACTGTTCCTTTTGTGACAGCTGGGAGAGAACTCTCAGTTGCATAAGACAAAAGTGTACCCTCCTCCAGTCTGTAATAGATTTCACTGATGAAGTGTTGATATCTCAATTTGTTAAGTAAAAATTGAAGTGAATAAATCAAAAGCCATAGATATGTAACCAAGGATTCCAAACATAATATTGCACACTATTATAATTAATGATTTAATGTCATGTAAGACAAACAGAGTTTAGGCTATATATTCAATGTTACGGCTGAGATGCTATCACCCTCTTATTAGGCAACAGAAAACCTCAATGCAGATAAACACGTAACTAGACAAAAAAAAAAAAGAACTGTAATTACATAATTAGTATATGCTGATGCTGTGTGAGACACTCAACACTCTTCTGACTTAATCTGTGAATATTTAACCAGCTTAGTTTCACTTTTGAAGAACATCACAGAGAAACAATTGCAATCTCAATCTTTTGAACTAAACTTCCCCCATACCCAACACAAAACCCAGTGCTTCCTATTACAGTCATGAATGCTTCTGGAATAACGACAATATTAATTTGGGCAGAAAGAAGGTTATATAATATACATTTATAGAGAATAGTCTAAGTTATACTCAAATTTGAAGTTCTATATATCATACTTGGCTTTTCAGTTGGCAAACTGCACTTGTATAGAAAGAAAGAAAAAAACCAGCTTCTATTGAGAGAATTTGTATATGCAAGGCTGATAAGTTTAAACAAGATAGTGAATATAAAATTACCATCAAAGAGAGACCATAATCTTTAAAGTTGCAGCTTATTTCAAACATTCCTTTTGATGGATTCCTCATACAGAAATTTTTTAGAAGTATGAACACTCCAAATCTCCTCTATTTATAGGGAAGTTTGTAACAGGTTCAATTGGAGACATCAAAAACATTTTAAATAGACATCACAAGATGCATCTGTAGTTTAAAGGTCAAATTTATTAGGAGATTAAGCGATGTATTATACATGGACTATAAATACAGCACAGCTGACTTTATTCATGGAGAGACAGCCAATGCCAACCTATTTTGTAGACACCCTTGTTCTTTTGTTCCAAGAAAAGTTTGCACCGTAAGACTTGGATTTAGGTTTTGGAATCTTCTTCTCTTCAACGTCATAGTTCCAGCCTGGAGGTTACAGGGGAAATTGTGGGGGAGGGGGAGAAAGACATAAACAAAGAGAATATTAAATATTAAATATTCTCAGCATACAGTATAGAGCAAATGCAACACAAACCTTTTATCTTTAGTATCTGTTCTCCACATTTTCTTTACTCCTGCAAAAAACTTGACAGTCATCAGTGAAAAGCTCAACAGGGAACACTCACTGTCCTGCAAGTTCATGGCTCCATAACTCCACAGCATCACAGAGGCACTTAAGGCTGTGTGTATGCTGGGACAGGAAATTAAAATAAAGATAAGGAAACGTGGAAAAAAAATGCATACAGAAGATCAATCCCAAAGGTTGGAAGAGAATGGAGACCTTGGAAAGCTACAAAAACAGGAAGACTGGAGGACCAAAGAAAGGAAGAGCAAAGAAAGAGCAAGGCCAGGCTGAGTGGAGCTTGGAGCAACCTGGTGTCCCTGCCCATGGCAGGGGGGTTGGAATGAGATGATCTTTAAGGTCTCTCCCAACCCTAACCATCTGACGATTCTGTGAAAAAACTTCAGCATTAGAAAGGAGTTTAATACTTAACATTTTTTAAGAACATAAAAAAATTAGGAGTAAGAGCAAAGGGAATGAAGTGATAGAAGACAAGTAAATTACGTGATAGTTAAGCAAGAGAAATGCTAAAAAATGTCAGAAAAGAGGAGGTGGAGACATTAGTGTTTATGTAAATCAAAATGCAAATTGGTTGCAGCCTCCAGGTGCCTGGAAAGTTGCCAGGGCAGCACTCAGTATTCCAAAGTTTGGTCTCTTTAGCTGCAACATTTCACTCAAAGCTGAGATACTTGAGTTGAAGCTAGAAGTGGTTAAGTATGCAGTTTTAACTGACACTAATAAGATGATACCTTTCTTCCTTAGTTTTAAAACAAAAGCTTGATAAATCCTAAAAGGTTTAACATATACCTGAATTTTTACATTTAAGATGTTAACAGAAAACACTCAAGATACACCTACTCATCAAAACAAGTTTTGTAAGATACACAAATTTTCATGTCAATGTGCTTCAATTTTATGTATTCATGAATGTCACATAAATATTTTCTTCATGTTTATTAGGCTGAACCAATGTTAATTTCCACATTAACTGTTCTGTGTAAGAAATACCGGAATAGAGGTTTTAAAAACTCATTCTTCCCATCTGTAAGTGCACTGGCTTTTACCTACTGTTCTGATTAAAAATACAAGCTCGAGTAAACAGGAAAAACTAGACCCAGAGACAGACTTTTGTATTGCAACACTGAGCACTGTAACACCTAACTTGGAGGTGTCTGGCTGCTGGAATAGAATCTACAGCCCCAAGTTATTGCCCCATCTTTTTATACACTAGATAGAAAGGAGCTGAGTGCCTCCAAATGAGATTCGCATCTGCCAGCACAATGACTTGGGCTGCCACAGCTATCCAGAATCCACAAAGTTAGTTACATCTAACTTTGGATTGCAAGAGGCCACCATATGTGATAAGGTTTCACATTCTGGAACAGTCTCCTTGAGTTAGGCACCTTCAGTCATTTGTGACAAAGAGCAATGGTGAGGGAGGCTATTCTTGCCCAAAACCCTGCCATACAAGCCAAGTGGATAGAAAGCAGATTTCATTGTTTCTGGAAGAACACCCTTATCACATGACTAAAGGTTATTGTGGAGTAGAAAAACTCTCCATCTTCATTAATAAAGCTGTATGTTTTTAAACAACTGCCTTGGTGATGTCGGACAGGACAAAGAAAGAATTTAGGTTGGCACGCTAAACTTTTAATTTCATCCAGTTACAAGTGCTTCCTCCTTGCCTTGACTTCAGACGATCCTCAGCTGTCATATTTTGGACAGAGATCTCTCCTGTTACTTTACTCGGTGTTGTTATTCCTACATTAGAAAACACATCAGATGGGGCACACGCAGGAAGGTAACTTGCCTCAGGTTCCTGAAGTTCTTAGGTGAGAAAGAACTCTTAGGTTTCCCAATCATATAAAATAGCTAGGATTTTAAGAAATTAAACTTGAGATTCTTAAGGAATTTTGTAGTGGAAAAATTGGGTGGTTCATACAGGAAGGAAAGCGAGGTAAATATCTGTATTTCTAGACTTACACATGTTTCAATATCACCTCATTTTAGAAGCTAAGTCCCATTGTAAATGTGTGCTTAAATTTCTCATTTCTTTCTAAAATCAGAACTGAATATTGTAAAATCTATTTTTCCAGCTACAACTGATATTCAAGCTATTACTACAGAAAATATTTTGCATGTATCATATGTACCTTAAATAAAGGCATCTTAAATAAAAATGGAATAATAATTTAGGCAAGCCAGTATCCACAAAAAAGTTTGGTACATCTCAATTATGGTAAAATTAAGGCTGCAAGTGAAGTGAACATTGAACTAATAATATTAATACTAAGTCACAGCTGTAGTTTAGTTGGTAGAATTTCTTTGACATCCTCCCACACAATGGAGATTAATTACTGATGCAGTGAAGGTATAAACTTCCTACACTGAACAAATCAAGTATTTTATTTGAATCTGCATCTCTAAAGGACAAAATGTAACATGTCCAAAGAGATGACATAAGTAGCTCATTAATACAGTGACATACAGGCCACGATTCAGTTTTTTTCTCTTACAGGTTGAATTTCCCAAGAAACAGAAATAGCATGAACAATAGAGAAGCGTAAGTAAACCAAGACCAGATTCTCCCGAATTTAGTATTCGTTCATAAAACATTACAAAATACTTCTAAAATTGCACAGATGATCCTATTAATTTCCTAGTGAATACAATGTATTTTTCAATAAAATTAAACTATTAATTTAAAAAAGGAGGAATAGAGGAATTAAATACTAGTCTTTAACATTAAAAAGTGCAAATAAATTGCACATTAAATCATTTTGCTTTTTAATTGTATGAGTTAATGGACTCGTCCAGTTTTTTGGGTGTACAACATAAGCTACCAACTTTTCATAATTTGGTCTGATCAAGAAACTTTATTCTCTATTTACCCAGATTAAATATAGTTGCAAGCTGTAGACCACAGGGAAGACTTCTGAAGAAGCTTACATTCCATATGCATTATTCCTGGCTTTAACTCGGTGCAATTAATTTTCCTCACATCCATGAATAGTAAGCATCGAGCCTACCTCTTTAAGGAAAATGAAATTGATATTAAAAAAAAAAACCCAAGATGCAGCAAAATATTCATACCAACACATAAAAGAACTACAAAATATTCAAAAGGCTTATGGTACTGCGTGCAGTACCATGACTCTGTGAAAAAATACAAGCCTAAATAACCAAATCAGTTTACAGATAGTGATTCTGATACAACATTAAAAATATTAAGTAATGATACTGGTTTTTCTACTGTTTTTTCCTCAAATATGAACAATAATCAAGTGTAAGTGTTCAGACTTAAGTATTGTACTTGGGAAGATATTTGTGTAACTTCTGCAATCTACATCTTCCTCATTAAGAGGCAGAGGATCGGGAGGTGCTGCTGTCTCCCTGGTGACCAGTAACAGGACATGAGGAAATGGAATGAAGCTGTGTTGGGGTAGTTCAGATTGGACATTAGCAAAAGGTTCTCCACTGAGAAGGTGGTTGCTCACTGGAACCGGCTTCTCAGGGAAGTGGTCACAGCACCAAGCCTGTCCAGGAACATCTTGACAACACTCTTAGACGTATGGTTGTTTTACATAGTCCTGAGAGAAGTAGTTAGTTGGACTTGATGGGTCCCTTCCAACTTGAGATATTCTATGATTCTATGACAAATCCATTCTGCTACATGGCCAAAACTAAAGTCCAACATGCTTACATGGTAGTCACTTAATTTTACTTTGTCTGATTGTCAAACATTCACAACAGTTCTGACAAGTCTTTCCTCTTAACTAGAATTCAGATGCTTATGTCAAGCCTTCAAGCAAAAATCCCAATGCCATGTAGCTGGGACCCCTAGGTTCCTCACGGACCTACCTGATGAAGGCTCAGTTCTCATTCAAAACACAGGAACTTGCAAAGTCATCCCAAAAATAATGCCAAGAGGCTCGAACACTTTTCCAGGAAGTGGAAAGCATAGATAACAATGCCTGCAGCATCCTCAGAAAAATTCCCCTGTTTTTCTCCACCTCAAGTAGAGCACTAAGGATCTACCAATTTTGTGGAATAAAGGGAAGGTAATTTATCTTCTACTTTTTCTGTTGTTAATACTTCAAGAAAGCTGAATTCCTCAAACCCAATACGTACAATACACACCATTTTTTTCAGCAAAGGCAATGGCATCTTCTTTAGTAGAGAATGTAAGAACCATGTTGGATAAAGGATCAGCTCTGTAAGAAATCAGATGACAAATTGTAAGCACAATTGAAATATAAAATAATTATATCTCTA
Source organism: Aegotheles bennettii (assembly GCA_013398125.1). Taxonomy (NCBI): domain Eukaryota; kingdom Metazoa; phylum Chordata; class Aves; order Caprimulgiformes; family Aegothelidae; genus Aegotheles; species Aegotheles bennettii. Next base: position 85,372 of record VZRW01005369.1, read on the forward strand.
TCTCAGATGCTAGTCAAATGCTGTATTACACAACTATTTGTAGTACAACACCTCACAAGTCATTCCTCACAATGCCTTTATTTTTAATTATATCCAGGATTAATACTTACCTTCAGCAGAGTATTGTTTCACTCTTTCAGTCTGTTAAACTTCACTCCCAACTCCTTACAGAAAGTGATGTTTTAAATTTTTATTAGACAAACATGTGTAACCATCTGCTGAGATTATAAGTGCTCTGCACAATCTTTTTCATTTTTAAAGCTGTGTAGTCCCTCTCTTTTTGAAATATCAGGAAGCTTGAGGTAATTTTGAACATTTCAAGAAGTCCAGAAGTCTATAAAGCATCTATTAGAAAAATAATCTTATGCAATAAGGAGCAGAATATCAAAATGAGCAGAGCAGGAATTATTCAGAGACCAAAAAGTATGTAAAAACCTCAAGAGTAAAGCTTTGGCTAAGATCACATGACCTCCACAAATTATTCCAATACAGCAAGCAGGTCACTACTGAAAACAAAGCTCAGAAACACAAACTGCTAGGCTAGTTAACTACATCTATACGGGTTAGTTTTAGATGATCAGCTATTCCTTAACTGCATTTCTGAAAGGAATCAATTAGCAAAAAACTTTTTGAAACAAACTGAAATCTCAGTTAAAAAAACAAATTGCCTTATTTGTTGCTATAAAAGCTCAATTTAAGGACAATGACAAAGGATGAAAAAAAATAGGGTTGTAAAAATTAATCTACAAAACTTTTACAGAAATAAGATACTGGTTGTAGGAGCACAATGATTAGATAATGATTCCCTAAGACAACACTGTCCATGAGCCTGGGAGATAACTGGGAAGACGAGACCAAGTTGCAATATTGAAGGAGCTGCCTCTCAACTGTTCTCCATTCAAAGGTAGAATGGTAAATGGAGAGAAAATGCAAGGAAAGATACATTGAACTCTGTACAATAAAAGACAAACCCTGTGACTGGTGGAGGGGGAGGCAAAGAGGGGGAATCTAGCTTCCAGCACAGACAACAATATAATTTTATCTGATGTACACATGGGAAAATGGAGTTCACTATATATCAAATATATTCCCCAACAAAAAAACCAAAACGAAACAGGAGGTTATTGTTATATACAGGCATAAAGTCTTAAAACAGATATTTTAAGATGTTAATACAATTATTTTTTTAATTCATATTCAATATTTTTTCTTATCTAACGATAGCTGAGCTGAGCTTCCCTAATGTTTTGCAGTACCAATCCAACTGAAATGTTACAGATCACATGAACCTCCTCAATTTTTAATGGGAAACCAACATACCAAAAAGACTTGATTTCAGAGTTATTTTGAACTAATATTTCTGGATACATTTATTTTATAAATAAATAAAAAAAATATTCTGTGATTGGATTTAGAATGTTAATAAATCTCAAAAATGTGTCCTCAAATTATTTTATGTTTTTTATGTTAGGTTTTAAGTTTTTTTTCCACAGAATTTTGTGTTCTTTAATCGTAAGTGCTAATATCACTGCAGCTAGACATTTTAAATACACATTGTATCCTCTTTGAAGTTGAAAAAATTATCTCTAGTGGTTGATTTTTGTTTACGTAGAATAATTAACTTTTCTGAATATGCCTCAAACATGACAGCTTCAAATCAAAATTACAATATTGTCAGGAGAACTGCTGGCACAGCCTTCGTAGTTTACAGGAATTCTAACCACAGTCTAAAATGTAGGTAGTATATTTATATAGGGAAAAAAAAGAATTAAAAATTAGCTGCATTCAAGTTATCTACTTACACCTCCAAATTATAGCATATTAGTAGATTAGTACTGTTCTGGATTTTGGCATATTTAAGAGTTTTTACTAGTAATATTAGCAACATTGAAACAGTGTGATATTTTCAATAGGTGTTGGTTGTTGTTTTTTTTTTAAATTGTGGCTCTTTATTTCAGATTTTCAGTATATTTATAAAACTGAGTAAAACAAAAATCCAGAAACTGAGTATTGTTACTTTATGTTTAACCAAATTTCAAAGATGCAACTGAGAGCCAAGAAGGATTTACTGCTTCAGGTACCTAATAACCTTCTTTCTCTGATGCTGCCATACACTAACATCACCACAAATGTAATTGTTGAAATTTCTGGCTGTTAACACTTTTTTCAAACTATTCCAGATGATGCTGTGAGCTAAAATCTGCTTTTAAACGTAACAGATCATTAATCATACAACTAACCAACCCAACCACTTACTGTAAGTACTGTTAAAACATGAGTAGATTTACAGGTAGAAAAAACATTTCAAACTTAAAATTTACATGACTAGTAAGAGCCAAATATAGAAGTAAAGTATTTCCAAATTCAGTAACTACTCACGTAGAAGCCCAGCCCATTAAAGGATTCTCCCAGCGCTCCCTGTTATCAAATTCCATCTTCCATTTCTTTGTATTGTTAACTCCTGCTTGCATTGCATTACGTGCTGGAACAAAAATGTGAACTTTTCTGGTTTTGATGTGCTCATCTGGAACACCAGTTAAAGTAGTAATATCCTATGAAAAATACAATGGAACTTGTTACAAAAGGGTTCACATAAAAGGCTTGTAAAATAATACTGCTTATGCTTATTACAAAAGTTAATACTTTATTTTTATTTTTTTAGTTAAAAAAATATATAAAAATGCAGAAAACTATGTTATGAGTCCAGTTGTATATAAGTTCAGCTGATGCATGTTGGGGCTGCTATCATCCTGCTTCTCCTGGCTGAAACAGATTTTGTATAGATCAGCTACCTGAACCAGCTCGTCTCCCAGCTACACAACAGCTAGTGCCGAAGCAGAAATGTAACATTCCCACTCATCCTCCCTGACCACAGTTGCAAAGTCAGGACTGCTCTTGCACCAGCTGAAGCAAACATGGAAATATATAAACTCTTTTTTCTCCCTTACTAGAGTACGGACTGAAACACTGACAAATCCCAAAATGCTACATTACTGTAAGGAGTCTAAACTTTATATGAACAGGGCTACTCATCAAAATCCTAGCCAGCCAACTATGTGCTGCAGTGTAAGTGCTTTCACTTGGGCTTAAGTCTGTATATAATTAAGAGGCACCAACATCCATGCTGACTCAAGAAGCTATGCTCAGCACGAAGACAGAGGCAGGAGGTTATCTTTCCCACAATAATCTACTGATTCAGACTGCAGAGCAGGTACTAGAATTGAGCTCTCTTATTTCACTAACCATTAGTTATTACATAAAACCGACCCCCTCATCATTTTTCAAAATATGAATATCAGTTTTGAGAGTCAATTCTTCTGTTAATGTTCAAGATCAAGAGAGGAACATTTGATACTGGTAACATTCTTTGGTATTTTGTGAAGGACAAAAGGATTCAGGAGATTCCAAACTGCAAAGAAAAACAAAGGCTTTTAACATTGTATCTAGTTAGCAGTAGGATGCCTTCCTCTACTAAGGTTAGGCTTGTGAGCCCTCAACAAATAAACGTAATGGATAAAAACTGAAGGATCACAAAACCAGCCTAAAATATTAACTGACTTTAACAAAGCATAAAATGGGGAAAAACCTCACAAGAATTGCTGTGAAAAATTACCCTCAGAGGCATCTGATATAATCAAACTGAACTTTCTTGCTAAAAACTAAACAGTAATTACATAAAATTAACCTGTCAGTTCACCCTAGTAGAGTAAAGAGTGAAATCAAACATCAAATCCATCTCTAAGGATGCTAAACTACTCCTGTTCCTTACATACTTAAAAGGCCAGTGGGAGCTCCTTGGTCTCCCTTCCTGCCCTGCCCTGCCCTCCCCTCCTCCCTCCAGGAACAAAGAGTAAACTGGTAAAAGTCAAAAAAAGTGCAGCGAAACTTTGAGCATATTGAATTCATCTCACCAGCAATGCCATGGCTTGAATTAAAAGGCAGACAACTTTAAATAAAACACCGTGGCTTTACATGTCTGTAGCCACTAGCTTTATGGGATTTTGTTTCCTGGCAAACTTAAAAGCTCTTGGTGCTGTCAACAGATTGTCCTTTGAAATGAGGTAAGCATCATTTTTCACTTCATTTCAGAAAATAAATTCTAGATCAGTCCCTCCAAACTACACAAGGGGGCAAGTTTAAAGCACTTGAATTGTATCTGTAATTAGAACAGCAGAGGATACAAACAAACATGCACAGCAAGTTTCCAACTTCTGACGTTTCTACCCAGACTACCAGAAGGAACTGCCAAAATATCTTCGCAATTCCATTACAAATACTTTCATCAGGACCGAGTAATGTTTATTTTTAATATGAGTCTAGCAGTGATATGCAAAAGAAACACCACCAGTCAAAGGAACGTTGCAACAAGTGTGTAAAACACCTCTTGACAGACTGGCATTTCTGACTGCTGTAGCTTAAACCACAGTTTCAGAAGGAAATAGCTTAAAGTTTTCTTATTTAAATTGGCAAAGTGCTTTGTTTAACAAAAAGCATTTTTTACCTGCAGTAGACTTTGGTGGGGCTTCAATGTTTCAGCTTGCCTCTTTATAGGAATAGGCTACTTTATTAGCCTTTGCTTCTGTATTTAACAAACATGCCTATTTAGAAAATGTAAGAATATTCACACAAAACTTCTTTTTCTGAAACAATCTGCCACATGAAAAAATTCTAGGTTTGTTATCATCAAGTACCTCCAAATATGTGAGCTTCAAAATAGCTCAAAATTATTATGTATTTTTTTACTATTATTCTTGTCAGCAACTCGTATGTCCATTATTAATTTTATGCTTCAGATTTTGATTTTTTAAAATTGTACCAGGATTATCTGGAATTATTAAAACAACATACTATGTTAAGCAACATTATGGACATACACCATTTCCTCTTTTGAAGCCTCCACACCAGAGAATCCTAAAAATACTACACATTAGTGAATACAGAACACAACCTAGAAGGAGCATTACAAACCAGCAAATGCTATATTTATGAGGTAACCATTGTAAAGAAATGCCTAGACTTGTTCATCTGGATGAAAATAAAACCAAAACCCCAGACAAGTCATAAGTCCCCTCAAGCCATGTTTTTTTGGGCACTCAATTGGCTCTAAATCAAAGTTACTTCACTAATAATATAGGATTCTTCCCCTAAAAATCTTTTCAAAGTGAAAACTAAAACCTGACCGCTTTCTGAAACTAAAATATCTACATGGTGTTGCTAGCTCTTCATACTTTGGTTCATTATAGCTAAAGTTTCCATGCCTGCTGGGAATCTAGCAATTGTTTACTGATATCTTCCCCATTTTAAAGCTGGCAATTGAACAGACAGTTGTTAGGACAATGAGTTTCTGGGTTTTGAAGCCCAAGTTATCCTGACACAGAATCACTGTTTTTGCTTGCTGTAGACATGTAAGGTACTGTAGCATAGCTGAGCTGTTGCCAAAGATATGGAATAAAAAGGCTTGGCATCTATCACATACTTGACACCTAAAGAGCACAGAAGCTCTAAAATTCCTATTCCCTGTAGGCGCACTCTTAGTCTAGACAAACTGATTTCTCACACTTTTAAAATGCATTACAACACTCTATTGTGATCATTTCATCCACACAGCTCCAGCTAGTGACAGAAGAACCTGTCCTTTAAGCGACATTTCAATGGGCTAAAGCTCCCGCTCTAAGATGCCATTAAAACAATATAATACTTGAAAAGAACTATGCTGCACTGGGTTGAACTCTTTACTGTGTCTTCAGTGCTTTGTTCTTAGTTCAAGTTCTCATTGAAACTACCTGTGAACCAACTTTCCAAAACAAAGATGTTTTTGACAGCTGGTTTCACATTACTATCTTTTTTTTTAAGTATTCCTTACTGAATTTTGTTATACTAGCATATTAAAATATTAGTGAGGTGTTCACCATTTAAAATTCTAAATAATAAGGTGATAATATAAAAGACTTGAGATTTGAACTCCATAGGTTTCCTTTACTAAAAATGAACAACCCTGCTCCACATTTTTAACACAGGCTATCATCTATAAGGTACATGCCAACATTCTGTTTTTCTTAACATATGGGGGCAGGGATGTCTAATAGCAACCTCAGAATTTTTCTGTAATTAAAAAAAAATATTAATTTTGATGCATTTTGTCTCTTTGTGGAATAATAAGCTGAGTGGAGAAAACAAATTACAGTAGAAATCACATCAAATTGCTTACAAATGAAAAGGAGCTTTTATCTTTATTACAACTTACGCTATTTAAGAACACTTGTCATGGTGGAAAGATGGGTAAAGCTGTTCTGGAAAGAGTAATAAGAAAACATAAATATGCTATACGGCAGGGAGAAAAACTGGTTCTCAGAGGCAGTGTCAATGAAAACAGTATTTGGCATGAAGATGACTTTTAGAGGAAACCAGAAGTTTTAAGTATCCCAATAACAGCACAAACTCCAAAGGAGACAAGAAATGGAACTTTATAATTCAAGGGAAAGAGACAAAACTATTGAAAGTACCTCTGAAAACAAGTGGTTTTGAATAGATGGGCCAGGTGTGCATAAAGGTGTCACTTTTTCTCCTATGACATTTCTTTCCATGCATAGATAAAAACTGTACATAACCACTATCAAATATCTACTGTTTAGCACCCCCACTCTTTTTTTTTTTAATAAAGGAAACAGGGAACAAGCAATGGGAAGTTGATGTCAAAACACAGAAAAACCTCCCAGCAAGCTTCCAGCAACCACCCAGGATTTAGAGTCTTGCTAGCCGCTCTCTTTTCAATACCAGAATTTCACACATTTCAATGACCATTATGACTTCAAAGAATCAAATTTTCATCATTGTCCGTCATCTGCCGGTTGATTTGTATAAAGGAGTTCTTCTGCATGCACTCTAGACAAAGGGCTCCTTACTTTTGTGGCTATATATCAAGTTTAGAAGTTCTGTTTGTGACAGTTGTGTCTGTGGTAAATTAGGGTAACACTGAAGGAGTGCAGCTGCTCTGCAGGAACCTCCTTTTTGGCATCATTTCACTTAAATAAAAACTGAATAATTAGCTTCTGCCTTTATTAAACCGCAAAAATGCCACTGGCCTTAGTAATTACTTCCGGTTGCCCCACCTACTTAACCTCAATAGTTTACACTTGTTAGAAAGAAGGGAAAGTAGAAGTCTTCTGTACTTTACACGAGTTTACGACAACTTCCTCTCTTCTCCAACCCCAACATGTTTTACCAGACTAAGTGCATAAAGTTTTGCTATAAATTCATGTTGCAATACACTTTCTTTAGGAGCTGTTATATCAAAGCATAGAACATGTTGCATAATACTGACAAAATAGCTGCTGTGAAAGGAGCTTTTTATTTAGTGTGCTCAGCTGCTTAGGCTGTAAGTCAGGATGAGAACATTTACATTTCTACACTTCAATACAGTATTTTTGAAACAAACGTAAGAGAACAGAATCTACTATGCAAATTTTAAGTGGAAAAACGGAGCAGAATAAACCAAACGTGGTCAGACGAGATTTATCTAACAGCAATAGACATAACAAGGGGGAAAAGGCGTATTTACCCTTAGAAAACTCTGTATCACACACAATGTTTTTTTTCAGGCTTCACAATCATTTTGCACTATGACAGTAGTCTTTGAACAAGATGGTGTTACCCAAAACATGTTCTCCCATCTAACCAACCTACAGAACGGTCAATAAGGAAGTTACGAAAAGCAGTGAAAGAACTGTGTTTGTTAAAAAAAAGCCAAACAGGAAACAGGATTCAATAATAATAATGATTTCATGAAAACTTCTGTTTAAAGAAAATCCTTTTCTATAAGTAGTTTTGCAGAAAACATTAAAAAGAAACTGGATATGGACAAAAGGATATGCTGAAAAGTGGGTCTAACAGAAGCAGAAATTGTCACATTACTGGAATTAAGTTCATTATAATACCTTTTAGTCAACTGAATGTCATTACACAAAGAAGGTGTCAGCATCCAAAACAGTCCAACATTTGCAAGTGCTGTTATCTTCAGCAAACTCTATGCATCCTTTTGTGTTTCACAGCTAAGGAGATGCTACTCTAACAGCCACAATTGGCAAGCATTCACTATTGTTGCAAAAACGTCGAGAACTTCCCTGTCATCTTGTGGCACAAAGGCACTCCACTTGCTCAATATTTTGCATGCCCAGTATTATTCCATGCTAAAAACATGGACACACATGCCATAAAACCAGCGTCACCTGGATTTGTTCAGAGAGAACACAACGAAAGAGTAAACGGGAATAACTGATTTGACTTTTAAAAATCCCACGTGCTCTCTACATACTGGAACATGACTTCACACCAGTAAGTAGAAAACTTCCTCCTCACGAGCCCTTATTTCACATCTTAAATGACCTTACTCCTAGTCTGTACTGCATTCTCAAATTCTGTATTCACATTTGTCTCCTGCAAAAGTCATGAAAGATCTTATTTATAAAAGTGATTAATGGTAAGAGTTACAGCAAAAGCTTCTGAGATGTGCCTTTCTTAGTTTAAACCATAATAGTAAAAATAAAAACAAAAATCTCAGCTTTTCAACCCCTCAGTGCCCTAACAAGCCTCAAAAAGAGGTATTTTTCTTGACAAACATGCAAAAAATACCTATCACTCAGCCTGCATTCTTGATAGACAGGTAAACAACATTTTAGAAATTTAAAAATGAAGAATTCAAAACACGTAAGTCCCACTTTCAGCACAGACGGGTATTTCATGCTCAGTATAGCTTTTCTGCCAAGAAAGAATCAAAGAGCAAGACAAAATGGTTATTTAATTATTAATAATGTACTTTTTCCTTTAACAGTATGTCTTGAGTTTTGTAAATGTTGTCTGCTTAAATATCAAGAAATAAAAGAGAAGGGAAATCAAATCAGAGACTCCAGTGTGGTAATGAGATTCTTCAAATTGTGGAAATTATTATAAACAGCGTGCTTATCTCAGACAAGGTGGAAAAAAGTCTAAAGTACTTAGAGCAGACCTTGTAAACTACTTTTTCTTGTAACACAGCAAGATTTAGAGAGAACATACTTTCTAGAATTCATTCAAAGCGTATGTAAGCAAATATTTTGCTTCCACACACACAAGTGGCTGGGTTTTTTATTACCTGCAAGGTATTTAAAAAACAGAGTTTTCTACAGTGCACAACATTCAAGCATTCTACAAGAACATTACAGTCCTCATACTAGAAACAGTGCAAAAAAAAATATCAACTAGTTAAGAATAAGACAACAACAAAGTTTTTAGACCGCAAACTTTCAAATAAAAGGAGACGCAGTCTTAGTTTACCTGCATTTAGAAAATGAGAGAGAATAACTGGACAACTGAAATAATCTGATTCTTCTTAGAATAATTTATTTATGGCAACACTCTACTGCTTTACTACCGTAAGTAACTGTTCTTACAGATACCATTTTTCAGTTGGAAAACAAAAAACCCATGCAGGAAGGAGCTTTATAGGAGACAGAAGTACTAGCAGTTAGAGTCCACCTACAATAGACAGCTTTGCACTGATTCCACTGATCAGTCCAATTTTGTATACATTATTAAATAAAGAGTATATTGTAGTTCACGTGTAGTTCAGTGACAGTATATTCTTTCAAACAGAATGTTATCAGTTTGCAATTCTGGTTATTTATGCTATACTCCTAGCGTAAGTCACAATAAACAGACTGGTTTGTAAAGCTCCACACAGTATTTCAAGAATATCTTAGTGAATTATACACTAAAGACGACTCTTGAGCTTACAGTTTACGAAATGTAGTTTTCATCATGGACATTCAAAGCTCCAACCTGCAGCTCAGGGCAGCATCTTCCATATCTTAAGTGACAGCCAAAATTCAGGCTACTGTGGCACACTGGGTATAATTTCTGTATTTTTTGTGTGTTTCTCATGCCATTTTAGTAAAGTCCTTATTTTTAACATTCATTAAAAGTTACCTGTATTTACAAAATAAATCATAAGAATATGACTTCACTGAGTTTTATAAAGTTACTGTTTTCTAGGAATTCTGGAAATTAACAGTTCTGATCAGCTTTATGACCATTTGAAAACATTACAAAGCTTCCTTTTAAGTACCCATTAAATTTTTTTTCCAAATAAGGTCCAGGTAGAATTCCCACATATGGACACCACTTGTTTCATCATCTTCAGGCTTTGGAGGGGAAGGGGTCTAATCTGTGTTGAATGTGTGGCTGGGGTGTGTCTTCTCAGTTTTGTGGAAAGTTCCTTTACCAGTTCAAGCTGCAAAAGACCCAGCTGAGCATGACACTCAGAACCTGGCAGTGAACTGGGACACTACTTACACAGGAGCTGTGCAATTGCTGCTGTGAAGCAGGAACACCTGGGCCAATTAACACTAATCTGGACAGCAAAATATCCTAAGGTCTGAGCTGTTGAGTTCAAATTTGGAAGTACTGCAAAATTTTAACTTGTGACCTCTAGTAAGATTTCATATGAGGAAATCATAATAAAGATTATCACTACAGTATATGAAACATGCATTGTGGACTCAGTTTTAACTAGCTAACAATCCCCCTGGGCTGGCAGCTAGAGCAAAGAACACTAAAATATTATTTAAAAAAAAAAAAAAATTCATATAGCGCATTCTGGTATTCTTTTCCTTTCACCTCCCAACTACCTACTAATTCCCTATTTAATGGTAGCTGTGGAACTACATCTAACTTTAAGGGTTAAAATTTACCAAACTATTTAGGCTTTTGATTACAAAAAAAAAGACACTCCTCAAAGGTGGGGGTGAAAAAACCAAAACAAAAAGCAGTGTTTTGAAGTTCAACTTGATAATACTGTCACAGTAGTAGCAGTGTAGTAGTCTGCTACTAAGAACAGTATCGAGAAATCCTAAATTCATGTAAACTAACGCCTACCTTCATTGCAATGCATGTTCTCTATTCTTTACATGTCTTTCTTAAAGAAAGTGATTTCTGTAACAGATCTTTGCCACATTGTAACAAGTGGTGTGAGACTTAGGGGAGAAAAACACAAGCAAATCCACAATCAAGAAATGCAAATTTAGAGCAAAATCCCTGTTGCGGCATGCTTTTTAGAAGAAAAGTTGTATTTAAGAAATTACAAGGAAGCCAGACCTGTCAAAAGCTGTTCCTTACCCTAATGCAAGATGTAATGCTTCTATGTAATATGCATGGACTTTAAAAGTTGAAAGCAAGTGCTAAATAGTGTACATAATTTCCATACACAGCAGGTAGTGAAGCAAGAAAAGAACTGACACAGTTACCCTCATTAAAGAGATGCACAATAGAGAACTGTTATGCAGTGTTAGCATAGTGAAGATCTATGCATCAGGGATGTTGCGGCTATTAACAGCTTAAATGTTCACTGTATTTCATTAATTAGTGCACACAGCTTTTAGCCTTAAACTTGTTTTAGAAGGTTTTTTCTAACAGTAACATAGTCATTATTCCCTGGTGGGGATGGGAGAGCTTGATGAGGCTTCAACTGTTTCATCATCATCTATAAAATACACAGCTTAATACCATTGGACAAAAACCTTTTCTTTAAATTTATCTATATGGCTTCTACAATCACTCTCTAAAAAGCTGAATCATAACTAGAATGTGTTAGTGTTACTTCACAAACTGTTTTTAGCTTGTCCAATCCTGTAATTTGTGCTTTAACCTTTGTTATGTTTAGGCTTAAGGTTACCTACAGGACAGAAATCATGGTCTTACAATTCCTGATACAGTAGAGATAAATTCAGTAATCCAACTTGACACACTACCTCTTTCCTTTAGTTTTCTATTACTGGGGGTGGGGAGAGGAGGGAATCAAAGGAGAGCAAAATATATAGTTATGTTATAATATAACATCTTTAAAAAATACTGTATTTGTTATGTCTTATCAGCACTTTGTAGAAATTTCTTATAACTCAGCTTGTCCTCACTTTTTAACCGCAAAACTCACACAGTTTTGAGGCTACCAGAAAATAAGATATTTCCCCAACAAGCAAAGATTTTCTTTTGCACTAAACATAAGCCAATTGGCTTTATGGAGTGAACAGAACTGAGTATGCCAAAAAGGATAAATAAGAGCCTGAACAATTTCCCTACAGTGCATGCTTCACAACATGAGAACTAAATTGCAACTTAAAACTCTGGATCTGAACATTGGATGCTGTCTTCATGGTCCAGGTCCCCACTCAACACAGGTTAACATTTTCAATTTGAGAGAGCAGCCATGAAAGCAGTTCAAAGGTACTTCACAAACAAGCCATCAAGAAGTGGAAGAGCATCCCTCTGGTTCCATTTCATCATTGATCTTCTTGAGTAGAAAGAGGTAATAATGAAGAAGCACCAAGCTCTCTTGCAGCATGACCAAGATGTTCCAGGATTCCCACAGGATTACTGGGCTTTCCAGACAAGGAAGGAAAGCTTTTCCTTTCTGACTTGATGAAGCTATTCAGCTAGAACTTCATGACTAGAAACAGCTTTCAAGTCTGTGCACAGAACTTTGTTCGGCTTTGTGTCTTAAATCTACAACTTAGATATACTACAAAAATGCAGAAAGACGTCTGATTGAACAGAAAAGCAAGCACTCTACAAGGAATTACTTATTCACTATTTCTGACAGGACATGAAGGATTCATGTCATCTACAGAAATATTTCATAACAGGGGATACTAGATTAGGTGTTCTAGAAAAGGGTCAGATAGTGGCATTGTTTTATGAGAACATGAAAATACTATCTAGTCTTTAGAAAGTTAAACTACAAAACAAAACAACTCCAAAAATGAAGTTATTTCTTACTGCTGTTGATTACTAGGCTGTATCAATGCCTTACTTTCATTCTTTCTAGCAGATTAGAATCACTGCTTGCGTATTTAGACCTATAAAACCAAACAAGTATTTGCATGTTGAATAACCCTTTGGAAGCCAGACAAACTAGACGTGGCACAGTGGTACTTCTTTAATTTGTTCTGACCAGCCTCATAGCGTGCACTTCAAAACAAGTATTCTTTGATGGAAAATAAAATACTATGTAATGAAAAAAAATTTTAAAAAAATAAAAATAAAATTGCCTGCATGCTCTTCAAAGAGACATATTCTTTGACCCAGTGCTCCAGACTAAAGCCTTGAAATTTTTGCACAAGAATGCTGCATGAAGGATGCCCAGACAAAACAGACACTCGAGATGTTAGAAGGTTGTGTAACCTCAATCTCAGACACTCCTCCTTCCACTACCCAGCAGAGATAGCACTATTATACACCAAAAGAAAAAGCACTCAGAGATCCTTTATCCTATCCTAAAACCAACATAAACTTACATAGGGGTGAGAGTGCAATTACTCTCATTGATAAAACTTTGTATCACTTAACTTGAGGTTCTGGGCTACTTGCAAAATGGGTAATTTTCTAAACAGAAAAACAAAATTCTCTCTGAGATTTAGTAATATAGCAATATTTTTTGCTCTGAAAATACAGCTAAAGGTGATGGCAGTTTATCTGCTTGGACTGTCAAGAGTTATAGAAAACTTCTTTATCATGGCGAGTAACTTCTTGCCTGCAGACATTCTTACAGAAAGCTCTTTATCGGTATCCAGCCAATGGATTTTCTAAACCACTGCAAGCTTCATCAAACTACAATTGCTTACAAAAACAAGTTGTAGCAAGTAGCATTGGCTGAATTGAGCTAGCATATTTCAGCTGAAGAGGTTTTGGGGTTTTTAGGTTGTTTTGTTTGTTTTGCCAAACAGCAAAATGTAGTGAATTTACAGTACTGAAAAAGTAAACATAGCTAGATAATCTGGTAACTACACACACCCCCCTATACCTGAGCTTGTACTGTATTTAAGCCCAAATGCAACTACCAGCCAAAACTACAAAGAAACTGTCAAATTCTTTAAACTAAAACAAAAAAAAATCAGTTTAGAAATTAACATATGCTCCGACAGACCAGCATGGTGCACATGAAGTGAGAAGGATTATAAACATCCTCAAAATCACTGAAACCTTTAAATATTAAATTTCACATTAACTGCTTGACAAAGTTTTTGAAGACCGTTTTTTTCTCCACAGAGCAGTATTTCCTAGTCTCCACTGGGAAAAAAAAAACAACCAACCAANTAACAGATTATGTTTTGCAGTAAAAATGCAGATTCACAAATAAACTATCAGTGACCACAAAAAGTATAGGCCTTGAAGTATTTAACTCTAAGCAAGTCCACTCTTAAATTGGACACTTTTACTAAAGTAGATGTATATCACAGAATCACAGAATCATTGAGGTTGGAAGAAACCTTCAAGATCATCCGGTCCAACCGCCTGCCTACATCACCACTAAAACATTATCACCCAGTGCCACATCCAGACACATCTTGAACACCTCCAGAGACAGTGACCCCACTACCTCCCTGGGCAACCTGTTCCAATACCTAATCCTCCCTACAGTGAAAAAAGTTTTCCTAATGCCCAACATGTATGTTCACTTGCAAACAGTCTTCTCTTGAATATTTCACTTTTATTGAAATATGCATTTGATTTTGAAATAAAAATGTGGTTTTACACCTAAAACATCTTCTGGAAACTAGTACCACTCAAGTGTCAAACATCACAACTGCAGGTGACTGAATGGAAACGAGACACTAAATATTGTACATGAAGTGAAATGAGAGGACAAGACACACTGTATTAAATATTTTATAAGCCATCAGCAAACAACTTTTCTTTTATCTTGAACCTCAAGTACAACACAGCTCAAATAAACTGGTCACCTGCTTACTTGACACACTGTGATGGAAGAAAGTATTTCTCCAAACCACAGGCTTCATATACAATATCATTTTGGCCAAAGCTAGAAACTGTTTCTCAAAACACATCTGCAAAGTAAAGGGTGGAAAAAACCCTTTCACAAACCTCATTTTACATAAAAGGCTTGACTGTACATTTTTATTCATTTTTCATTATTCCAAAGCAAAATGCAAGCTGCTGCTCTAATTGAGAGAAAAAAAAATAAATAGAAGGAATACAACATAGAAGAGAAATTTGGGGCTAGGGTGAGGGAATAGGTGGTGGTGGTAACGCTGTCTGAACACACTCATAGATTTTCATCCTGGTACCTTGTACCCTTTCAATATGTCAACTTCCTTTCACAGATCCATACATACAAGGCACACAAAAATTTGTAAGTTACATTCCTCATCTAAAGCGGAATGCTGTCCTGAACTGAATCCTTTATGGTAACCAGTTGAATAAATACTGCAGCTAGAGTGTATTAAATGAAAAAAGATTATTCTAAATTCTTTTATCCCATTAAGTTACTTTAAGAACAGCTTGAACTCACCCTGAAGGAATAACCCACACGGGGTTAACAGCATTTTTAAAAACCAAAACACAGAACATCCACTATATCCTTATTGTCTAACACAGTGGTAATGCTTGGAGAATTCTTGGCTGAATAGTAGTTTCAAGAAAAGGAAATCTAGTAAGCCTGTCTTTAATAATTGCATACTTTGCCAAGTGTTTTTCTTCACTGAGTTGCAAAAACAGCTCCTATGCACAGTCTTCAAATGCAGTGTCACACTGTCTTGCACATAATTTTATGACAAATTACTGCTTTGTTTCCAGAGAAGTATATTATATACTCTCAGCTCTTCAGAACAGCTGATAGCAATGATCACCCCTTGAAAAACACATTAAAACTTGATCTGCTGCCCTTTGTTTCACCGCACTGCAGACTATCAAATTGAGATTTGAAGAAGTTTCATCATTCCAGGCTATTTTTCCTTTCTTTCTATATTTTATTTTGAGCTGCATTATTATCACTGTTTATCATAGTAAAGTCTATGCTTCTCTAATCCAAGACTATACAGTTTCACTAATTTCTAACCATAGCCAAAGATAGTATTTGGATGAAGGTGAACAAACAGTCTCAATCCTGAAAACACAGTGTGATGTTTCTTAATAACGGAGTCTTCCAGAAAAAATGGACTAGAGTGTTTCCGCAACTTTCTTCTGAAGACATTTATGTTCCAAAAATTCTGTTAATACATTGCTACTCCTGGATTACCCAGTTGTAAACACTTAGAACAGACAATAAATGCTACCTCCGGACTGCCAACCGGAAGCTGCTAAGATTCTTGATACTGATTTCTCAATAGTTACTAGAATCAAAGAATCATTTAGATTGGAAAAGACCTTTAAGATCATCAAGTCCAACTCTAAACCTAACACTGCCAAGTCCATCACTAAACCAATGTCCCTAAGTGCAACTCCACCACTTCCCTGGGCAGCCTGCTCCAGTGCTTGACAACCCTTTCAATGAAGAAATTTTTCTTAATATCCAACCTAAACCTCCCCTGGCACAACATGAGGCCATTCCCTTTTCTTCTATTGCTTGTTACTTGGGAGAAAAGACCA
>VZRW01005369.1:101928-113287 GCA_013398125.1 Aegotheles bennettii
TAGTCCTGCTGGCCACACAATTCCTGACACACGCCAGGGTGCTGTTAGCCCTCTTGGCCACCTGGGAACACCGCTGGCTCATGTTCAGCCAGCTGTCAAAAAATAGCCCCAGGTCCTTTTCCGTCAGGCAGCTCTCCAGTCACTTTTCTCCAAGCCTGTAGCGTTGCATGGGGTTGTTGTGACCCCAGTGCAGGACCTGGCATTCAGCCTCGTTAAAGTTCACACAAGTGACTTTGACCCATCGATCCAGCCTGTCCAGATACCCCTGCAGAATATTCCTACCCTCAGGCAATCAACACTCCCGCCCAACTTGGTGTTGCCTCCAAACTTAAGGAGAGTGCACTCGACCTCCTGATCCAGATCATTGACAAAGACATTAAAAAGAGCTGGCCCCAATACTGAGCCCTGGGGAACACCACTTTTGACCAGCCACCAGCTGGATTTAACTCCATTCACCACAACTCTTTGGGATCAGCCAGCCAGTTTTTCACTTAAGAGAAGCATCCACCCATCCAAGCCAAGAGCAGACAGTTTCTCCAGGGGAATGCTGTAAGAAACAGTGTCAAAGGTTGTACTAAAGTCCAAGTAAACAATATCCACAGCCTTTCTCTCATCCACTAAGTCTACTTACTAATCCACTTTGGCCTAGGCTGCTGCAGTATACAGCATTTACTGCTCCACTTGAACATCAGCTGAAAAGTATGAACTGCTCATCCTCAAAAAGGGGTTCAGATTTTCTGCACCTAATTTGATTTATGCAAGTTATCTTTAGTGAGTTATATACAGTTAGTCTACAACCAGAAGGAAACTGGTCCCCTGCTGAGGTTCAGTACTGAGATTTCTGAACCATTACCGAAAAAAAGGGTTAACAGTATAGATAAAACAATCTCAGGAAAGGGGAGGAAATGTCAACAGCAGCATTGCAGTTAGCCTGTCATGCTCATAACAGAGTTTGTCCATACATGTTCTCACAAGATGCAAAAACTACTTTAGTATAATTTCAATTGCACTTGATAGAACTGCTCTTCAATGCTTAACTCTGTGAGGCAAGGCATACTATTTTATCTTGGCCTGATACAGGAAAAAAAAGACATCTGTGAGGTGCCTGCAACTAATACCGGATCCTTAACCACAGTTCCACCACGTTTCTCGCATCTCCCCAGTGACAAAACCCTACTTGCTCTTGCAATAGTTTTTGCTTTGAGTTACAGCATATACATTATCAGCGGAATATTCTGCTCTAGAGATGCAACAAATATTTTCCGGCAGTTGTTTTGATTTTGAAATGTTCTTGCAATATTGGTATGATTTAACCAATGCAAAAATCCTTTTATTGGCAAATATTTAGGGGTAGTAAACTAAAGTACAGGACCTTCCAATTGTAGACAGTAACTTTCATAGAAGTGCTTAGCCTGTAGAAACTCCAGACTAGACACCCACAATGCAGCATTACCAGCACTGACTGGGAAGCCTGCTTAAAGCACACATGCTGAACTGCATGACTTTTAGTTACAACGAACAGTACTGATTCACTCTACTTACAACAACTGCAACGGATCACAGTAATTGTAAAGAGTTCAAACCCCCACTTTAGGCAAAACCACTGAAGCTTTTTATAGTGATGATGGCAGTTACGTTATTCCATACACACAAACAGTTAAATCATTCCGAACATTACCTGAGGGAGATTTGCTGCCGACGGCCTTTGTCCTCTATAGCCCAAATTTCCTAATGCAAGCAGGGTCTTGAGAGACTACTTTTCACCCAGCTATTTGTCCAGACTCTTGGAATATGACCTAATTGGTGGCCAGAGATTCACAACGTGATGCAAGAACTGTATTTTTGTTTAATTTGTTCATTTGGTATGCTATTTTCTTCAGATTTAACTGTTTACCAAAAGTTATTTTATTCAATATTCACTGAAAACGGGTAGTAACTGAGACAAAGATATAATTTCTGGGATATGTTCTATATAAGCCTTTTATATTTAAGAGTCACACCTTTTTCTAATATGAAAAATAAATGTGTTCTAAAATACTGTATTTTCTACTATTTCATTAGAACTCATTTTTCGGTTGTATTCAACACATGCTGGGCTGCAGTAAGAAGGTGACCAACTACTGCTTAATAATTCAAGCTCAGGATGCTCTTCCTCCTTCTATTTCATTTGTGCTTCCGAAGACTAGGAATATTTTAGTACTCACAGAACCAAATGGGACCCTAGATAATTCTAAGGAATCCCTGTTGATCAAGGTCTAGCATAGACATGTATGCGTAAGAATACAAAGTCTACAAAAGCACTGGAAACAGACAGATTAATTCAACTACAATATGCATTTAGAAGTTTTCAATAACCACAGTGTTACTCTACTAGCCTTGTAAACATCAACTCGCAGAATAGTTCGGTTTCAAATTAAGCTACTAGAGGAGTAAGGCAAACAAGGATAATCATATTCTATTCTCATCTGTTTTTCCTTCTTCTTTCTGATATGTGTGTAAAAATGACCCACAAGGTGATGCCAGGCTTTTAAAAAAAAAAGGAAAAAAAAAAGGAAAAAAAAGCTATGTCAAAGTCAGCAAATCCATCAAAATACAATTTAATGTTTTCTAACAATACGATGCATATATCTGGCAGTAACACAAGTGCAGGGGTTTTTTAATTAGAAGTTAAGTATCAACTTCTGGAATATAGTTTAGTCACAACTTGCGTGGAAATAATAGTTCTATTATGCTTAGTAACATTATTAAAACCCAGAAAATTCATGTGTTAAATTAGTTTTAATGGTTTTTAATTAACTTACTTAAAATTAGGAAATATACTGCAACAATTTTAAATAAGTTAATATAGTACTCTACTTTTCCATGAGGTTTAACAGGTGTCTAGAGAACTTCTCCTAATCCTGAAAGAGTTGAAAACCACATCAAACCTCTTTGTGAAGATTTTCCTTGTTAATGAGATATAAATTTTGGCCCATTAATAGAACATCAATCATTGGATATTTTCCAGCATTATGGAAACTTCTCCAAAAACTTAACTAAATCTTCAAATGAAAATTTTAAAATAATACTCTACTTTTATATCATTTTGTTTCAGGCCCTACAATAATCTGGGAAAAAAAAAAAAGATTTGTGCATCTAGACTCTGCACCTAGATGCACACTATTGTAGGAAAATACTATTCAGTCTGTCATTTAACCTAATACTTGAAAGAACTGAGGACAAAATAATCATTTAGATACATTATATGTAAAAAAAATGAAACAAGATTATTCAATGGCTGCCACAATCAGATCTCAAAAAAACCCCTTCAGCAACTATGGTATGAGCATCTTCAACTTGATGAGGACACATAATGACTTTAAAAATACATACTTCACTTACAACTCATTTACAATAAGCCTGACAGATCAAAACAGTTCTATTTCAAATTAGTATCACTTTAACTCAGCCGGAAGTATAAACTCTCATAGCTAGAGAGAGTAAGGAATAACCTTAACTTAGGGTAATGTAAATTTAAATACAAAATGGAAGATAGAAGAGTATTTGTTTTGTGGGTCTGTCTTCATACTGTAGTCTCTTTCAGATCTATGTATCCATCACCTGAGGTCACAATAGGGAAATGTCATACTGTAAATTCAGGCATTATAAAAACTCTATTTAGATTTTTTCTTTTATATTAAAGAACAGTGCTACAATAATCAAATGCAATTCACAGTACATTTAGGGAAATTTATGTCTATTGACTTGGTGAATCTTACTTACATGGTGACTCTTGAACTCTCGTACATTGAAATAATTTTCCGGAATCCCAAATTATGCAATTAGATTAGCAATCCACGTTTGCTAGAATACAGTATTATTTTTTCCCTAATTCTTAAGCCAAAAACTATACTATTAATTTTTAAATTCAGAAAAGTTTACAAAAGAACTGCCTTTTTTACCTGTGAGATTATTATTGCTACAGCTGTATTACAAAGGATGACAAAAAAAAGTCCTAAAAGCTGTTAAAGTAGGTGCATTTTTTTTCCAACAGCCTGTTAAATATCAGCTGTCTGAGCTTGCAGTTATCATTACAAATGTTCGATTTATAAATACAAATTCTGAATATTTCTTATATAGTTAATTAGCTTCAGGGGTACAAGACAGTACATACAACAGGAAATGTCTGGTACATATGATGGGAACCTTTTTTTCCCGCAGGTTCAAAAGCAATATGAAAAACCAATGAAAAGCATGCTTCTGCTGTGATGCATTCACCCCAGAAGTCTTACAAAAATTATACTATTGAATAATGTAAACATAAGTGTCAGGTTGCATCTAGAGTAACAGACCACACATTATGGAAGAACTTACAAGAAAAGATTGCCAAATTTCTGATCTGCTACTGATTAGCAGAAGAATGTTATGCATTTGTTCCTAGTTGTAATCTAACCTTCATGCATATTCAAAAGCTAGAGTATATGTGCATAGTAACAATAACCTTGCATGATGCTTCTCTACACAGTTTCTTTAGTAATATGTGTCCTACTGAAGATAATTTCAGGAAGCTGGCAAATTCTGTATGATTTCACTACACAGAAAATACACCCAGATTTCAAAAAGAACAAATTTATTATAAAATACAGATCATGCTGGCAATAATATAATAATAATAAACAAGGTACCCGTCATTTTATATTGCTTAACACCTTGAGTGCCATGTTTCCTTTGCATACTTATGTTTTACTAATGCTCCCTTTTAAAAATGTATGTAGGATTGTTGCTTTGTAGTTCACATTTATACAGCTTTCCTAGAAGAACACAGAATACCATACTGAATGCCTATTGTGCAGAAATAACCCTGAAGGCTGTATCATAGCAGTATGCAGTAGAAAACCCTTACCAATTTTTCATCAACTGTGATGAGTTGCGTGTCTCGAGTTTGGTCCTGTGCCAGCCGCCATGTGGAAGTGCTCAGTGACCTGCAGTGCAAGACTTGAAGTTAAAAAATGATTCATGCAATGAGAAAATAGAGGCAGACAAATCTTACATAAACAAGTTACTTTAACAATATCCGTCTTGTAAAAAAAATTGAAGAGGGAGAGATGAGGGCACAAAAATCCTTTTTCTACCCAATTAGTTCTGTCTGCTGAGTTTTTGGCAGACTCCCACTTAGCAGTTCACAACAGGCTGCACTTTATGTCAGCCTACAGGCTCTCTGTCACAGAGAGACTGCCAGTGGCAAGGACTGTACTGCTCTATATGAATGTACAGTAGCTGGTTTGTCACGAATAGACAGAAAAATACAAGGCTGCTGCAAACATTCTGGAACTCTGATCCTTAAAATGATGGCATCAGAGGAAAAAAATCCTATCTCTATTTGTAATGGTAAAGCTTCAGTTCTATACTTTATCATCAGAATATTAACAAATTAAAAACAAACAAACAAAAACAAATTAAAAAAACAAAACAAAAAACAAACAACAAAACAAACTCTAAGCTGATAATTCAAACAAAATTTTCTGGTTTTGAGTTGGCAAAGCTCACAGCTATTTTGCTTCATTTCTAAATCACTATGGGTCAGCTTATTAGTTTCCAAGAAATATGATTCATTTTCTTGTGTAATTACTAAACCTGTAAGGTACAGATGGAAACACAGAACCCAATTCCACATCACTAATTTAAAAAGTAAAATTTGCCCTTAATTTGCATGTCACTGATGTCTGGATTGGGCTCTTTGAGTACAAATCATCTTTTGGCAAAACAACGCAACAGCAAGTGAAACAAGCCAAAAAGCCCAATTCTCTGAGCTAATAGTGTGCTTCACATTTAATTAAGGTCATTTTAAACAAATGAGCCACAAAAATGCAAGAATATAGGCAACTGAACAGTAAGAGGGACTAAGCCACTTTCATTTTAACTGTTCTTCAGAATATCATCTAATTTGGGAAGCCAGACATGCTTGCAGATGCAAATGAACTTTGAGGTATTGCCTATGGGATACTTAGAACCATACTCGTAGTAATTTAATACTACTGGTAACATTTACCTAATTTTGGAGGAAACCATCCATAAGGGCCTTTAAAAACACCACAGCTTTTAAAGCCAGATTCCAAGACTTTCAGAAAATCTGCAATACTATCCAAACTAACTCCTCCCCATATAAACTATAACTGTGAAATAGTCACTAATGTGAAAGGTATCTCAGGACCAGATAACTTGTACACAACAATTGCAAAACCTGTAGAATTAAAAAAGTGTATCTTCTGCTGCATTCTACTAAGCCATGGAAACATGGGAGACCCAACTGGTGGAACAGTCTCCATACTATATGCATCTACCATGTCTTCTAGTCTTAAATCCCTCCCTAATTTTTGTTGATACTGGTGTGAATGTGTTTGAAGATATGAACTTTAGCATTTAATTAATCTAGCTGCACTTGATTTAACACATTAACTAAATAAGCATTCAATTTTCAGACAGTATTAGCATGGAGAAGTTTTCAGGAGGTAAAACCTACACTAGAAAGGAATTCTACTAAATTACCTTCCATTTGCCAATAACAACTGCAAAAAATCTCCACACCATGTAAAACAAACTTGAAGCACAAAGTTTATAGAATCACCCAACTTTGTGACATGGACACACACAGCTATTCCTATTTAAAATGACAAAACTTAACTGTAAGGGAACTTTGAAGAAGATGATGAAGTTTTCAAGTACAAGGGAGCACGAGAATTTAATAAATATTGAAATTATAACTACACTGTTAACTCAAAATCTCTGTCCCGGAGAGCTTCTGACTCAACACACCTCTCATTTCTTAATTTGTGTAGGTACAGTACGTCATAAAACCAGAATAGAGAGATACTGTGGTATGCTACAAAAAATGGCTGTTAGATGGTCTTTATTCAAAAACACACCAAGAGAGAAGTTATCCTAAAAGCTTTCAGAACAGCAGCATTACACTTGAGTTCCAGTAGCATGTAGCTGAAGCCACACCGTTTCCAACTTTAAACAAGGCAAAAACAATGTAATAGGAAAATAAGCTTCTCTCCTATTCCAGGAATTTTAGTATCCTGTTTTGTTGTCTTTTGACTGCTTATGCATTTTTTTTCCTGTCAAAACATCTTGGGATGAGGCCTTATGAGCAGGAAGTTCCATTTCTTACCCTGGTCCAAGACTAATCAAACTCTCGATTTAAAATTACTGTATACAGAATACTTTAAATAATAATAAATACACCACTAATATAATCCTAAAGTTCAGAAACTATACAGAAAGTTTTACATGTAATAGCTAGCAACAATAAACGCTGCTTTTAGGCTCATTAAAGTCCCATTCAAAACACAGATCAGACAAACTTCTTTCACAATTACTATCTAATAAACAAAGTGTGATGAGACTCCAAGCTGGACACAGCTCCATTGGATCTGCCCAAACATTTTTATTATAGAGAGCTCCCTAGTGATAAACAAACAAGCTTTTTAAATGTAAAAGCCCGGGTTTATCAGAATTGTTAGCTTTTTAAAACCAAGGCTTTCAAAATTACATAGACAAAAGTAAAATTAAGGTTTATTTAAAAAAAGTCACCCATGTCCTTTATGATCTTGCAGATATGTTAATGTGGGATACTGTGGGAAAGTACATGGCTAATATAATCTGCAGCTTCTTGGATTATTCCTAACCCTTCACAAGGTCTTCCAGCCCCTAAGAAGTTTTTCTTTCATGAAGGAGGCCTAGCTATACGGTCGGTGAAGTTACCACACTTAACCCACAAGGACTCAGACAGCAAATCTCTCCTCTTGCTGAGGTTTGTCTTTCTGGGCCTCTTCCTTCAGATGCACCTGGTATCACACTCCCCCTTCACAAGTATATTCCTCCTCTCAAATCTCCTAGGCACTCTCAATGGAAAATTCCCTCTTTGATCTTTACGTGTTAGTCTGCCACACAAATATGGAGGTGTCCGCGTTGCCAGAAACATGGATAACTTGGCATGAACATATAGCAGCTCCTTTGACTACAGAGACAACCATTCTCAAATTGTCATTTGGTTTGCAATTCTAAAAGCGGTGCTTTCTCCCCACATTGTGCCATTGTGTTGGGCATTTCAATTCCTTACACTTGATCTATAAGATCCTGTATCATCATTTTATACTATTATCATCTAGTAATTTCCATAATTTATTATATTTTCATTATACTAATTACTACAGTTCACTTAAAATCTCATTTTGCATAACACAATTTTGTCTTTAGCAGCAATCTGACCATGGTCCAGCTTCAGCATGTACTCTGCTTTGCTATCTGCTATAGAACTTTAATGGTATTTCTGAGTCTCAGTGTTAGAAATTTAAAAAAGGTTGTGGATCACTTTTTCTTCCACAATGCACAGTTCTTTAGAGAGGCATTACAGACCTGAACATTGCATCTAGCCTGGGTTATGGCTACAATTTGTTATTTTAGAGTCTCATAGTAAATCCAAATTTCTTTCATACTGAGTAGAGAGACAAGAGTAGAAACTTGGCGACGACTACACTACATGGTCTTCTTATTAAATATTTGTAAAAATACTCTTACATTAGCTCAGTAAGATGGAATGAATTGATGGTGACTACTCATGAAAATGTAAGTTTGTAGAGTTCAAAATTTTCTACAGGTATCAAGAATCTTGGAAAAACAAATGTTGTGATCATCTAACCACATCTTCCACAAGAAGCCTCTCACCGTCACCTGGTGTTTCAGCAAAGTCACAAATGGGCTCTGCATCTCTGCTACAGAAATGGAGGGGTCCATTGAGAAGCCATTGGAAGTTCTCCAGACTTCACTACAATATTCACACTACATCAGGTATTTCAACTATCTTATCCCACTGAGGGATAAAGACGTAGCAGAGCTCCTTGTTTCAGGGGAAATACTCATTTATCCCCTTCTCTTCTTACGTTAGAGGCCCCAGCTCTGTTGACATCATCAACCAGTTTGATTGAGCTGTAGAAACTAAACAGTAAAAAAATAGCGAAAGTTTTATGATATCAGGATGAAGGATATTAAGGCATCTGACTTGAAAATTTTGGATATCTGTATTCAATCTCTAGAATTCAATAAATCTGAACTTCTAAAATATCTGCTAAATAACCTGTGCTTAACCCCTATATGTTTTTGGTTTTGACCCGCATAAACACAAAAATAAATTGAAGAAGAGAATGTATACCATGCAGCCTTTGGAAATGTCACAAAGAATCTCCCACAAGCCTTGGGGAAGGTGAGAGACAACCATATTTACAAGACATGAATTTGCCTTCCATGAAGAGCAATGCTGTGACCTGCATGTTACACAACACCCAGATGTGAAAACTTGTATTTACCTGATCTAATTCAGTAGCTGAGATTTAATTCATTGCATAAAAAAAGGCTCCTTAACCTCTTTATGCACCACATCTGACTCTTTGATCTATTAGCACCCCCTTTTGGTCAACTGTTGGAGATAAAGAAAATCAGGTATCACAGCACAGGTAATCATATCGCAACATAGAGACGAAACAATGCCTTGAAGAAAACCTCATGTGCCTCATGAAAAATGAAGGCACTCATTAAGAAGTCTAAACGGTGTTTTAAGTATTTTGATACTGAATGACCAGAGCACCAGTAGGTGTGGTTATACACATATGCAGAAATTGTGATGAAACATTCAATACACTGAACAGATAATAATTCTTAGAAAATCAACCTTGCAGATAAATACAATAATATAAGCTTCACAGCATACAGCCACGGTAAAGACATTGAATTCTGAACAAAAAGAATACGGAAACACTGCCAGCTCTGAACTTCCACAGCAACCAACCCAGTCACACACTGCAATTAAGCAGACCAAAACCAAATTACTATAAAACTCATATAAAATACAGACATTAATGACTGCCTGTTATAGGATGACAAATACAGTACAGATCTCAATATTCAGCCCCAATATAATGCATTTTTATACAGACAGCTTGTAAAGTTGAATTTGAGAGATTAAGTGAAATGGAGTTGGATAATACTTCCTTAGTAGTAGATTCACTATTGTAAATACAGTCAATGGTATTTTATTTTTACCAGGATGCATTTACTATTCTTATAATATCCCAACACAAAACACAGAATATAATGCCAAACACTGCCTGTGGAGATCATTTAGTTCTATTTTGCAGTATGAAATGCAGGAGTAACTGTTGGGTTTGGAGTAAAAGCTAGTTCTCCATTTATAGTTACATTCTCAAACAATATTGGCACATCATAATTTTTCCTTTGCCTACGAAATGATGTTAAATTATAAACATAGTAAATTATGTTCCTGAACGGATGACAGGAATACCAATTTATTTAATCTAAACTACTGAAATTTCTGTATTATGTGACAAAAAAGATCAAAATTGAAATAGAAATATATAAACATTGCTTCTACTTGCTAAAAAGTTCATATACAAAATACATACTTTTTTTCTAGATGTTGTGTTTGCAAAACAGGGCAGTAACTGTGCTTTTCTGTTAGGCAAATCTGCATTATGAAAAGAAGCAATGGTCATATAAATGTACTGAATAAACGTTAAAGTAACTTTAGCCATTTGACTTGTAGCTTGTAAGTTAGTGTGCATCTTCAAAGCTAAATGTTAAGTTCACCTGACCTTATAAACACTAAATGAGTTACATTTTCAAGTAGTAAATAATTTATTAAGTAGAAAACAATCAAACTTTAGTTATTTTAGGTTCTACTTTAATTATCTCAAGATAGGAAAATGCTGTTGAGCTATCTACAGACAACCATGGTATCAGCCGAACCAAAGCAGTATGCAAACACAGCCGTATTCCCCCCAGAACTACCAGAGTGTGGTCCAGAGTAGGACCAGAGCACTATAGCCACTTCTGTTACTCCAGTTAAGTCCCCAGGACAAAAGTCAGCTCTGTTAAGACACAGCTTAAGTTGCTCAGCCTCAATTTCCCTCATTTAAACAGCTTTCTCAGTGTCAACAAGGAATGAGGAAAGTTAGCTATGACTCAGTGGCAATGCCGCATTGTCCCCAACTCAAACAGGGCCCATCTGAGCTGCTCTCCAGCCAGCTAATTGAGCTGATGCTACCGGGCACAAAACGTAAACCATCACAGCCCTTCAGAAGCCTCTGCAGTGGCCACAGAGTAAGCACAGGAAGGTTCAGCCTACTCCTGCAGAGCTACACAGGTGGCTAGTTTTAGTTGCAACTAAACGTCTGAAAAAATCATGCCAGTACTTCTAGACCCCTAAACACACGTAACCCAAGTATGCCAGTGGCCTCTCCCAGATGGCAGCAGACTAGAAACTCTTTTGAGTGTTAATAGAACCTGGATTTCAGGAAGCCATTTG
>VZRW01005371.1:286-64404 GCA_013398125.1 Aegotheles bennettii
GGGCCCGGCGGCGCCGCGGGGGCTGAGCGCGGCGGCCCTGCCCGGGGCAGCGGGGCCCTCCGCACCTGCGGGGGCAGCCCCGAAGCGGCTCTGGCTTCGTGTGTGCCTTGCGGTGCTGGGGCGGGGGGGGAGGGAGGAAAATCCTGGGGGTTCGGGCAAAGCGGGGTCCGGAAACAGAAATCGCCTGGCTGAGCTTTAACAACAACAACAAAATAATCGGACAAGTCGAGCAAAATTCCTCCTGGAAGTATGCTGGCAGAAAAACAATTTGCTGAAAGCGTCCGGGTTTTTGTTGTTGTGTTTTGTTTTGTTTTTTTGCTGTCGGTTTCCTTTCCCCCTGTTCTCTGCCCCCCGGGCCGGTGGCAGGGCTGTGCTGGCTGCGCTCCGGCAGGGCAGGGAGAGCAAGTTTCAGCCCGGAGCCTGGGATCCCAGGAAACTCTGGGGGCTGCTGGTGGGTTTAGAGTCTGCTCTGCTCTGCCATCGGATTTCTCAAGTGTCACCTTTTCTTTCCTTTTACAGAGTTTTAAAAGATTTTTAGTTAAAACGGCAAAATCCGACTGGAACTACAAAATTTGCGTTCCAACCGGTGGCTTTATAATTTCTGTTTTGTTTCTCTGCGTGTTTCTAAATCTGAAGCGTCCCCACCGTCCCCATGTGTGTTTATACACTTTTTTTTCCCTGTGGTAACACGAGATAGCGAGTTGCAATAATAGATGCACTGTTCGGGAGATGCTCGAGCCCTGCTAATGACCGAGGGCTTGGGCAGCTCCAGTGTATCAGATCTACAAGTGTTTAAAAGCATTAAAATATTAAACATCGGGTCAGTCTTGTTTTCACTTAGTAAAACGTCAGTAGGCACAGATTAGTAAATGCAGAGTGACAGGGAGGGAGTAAGGAAGGTTTTCTGACTTTGCAGATATTTAGGGCTGTGGTAGGGTTTTATTTTGGTGCCTTGTAAAGCTGCTTCTGCGAGGAGGTGATTTCTGGGACAGTAGCATAGGGGTAACTGCAGTTTGCAATTGTAATGATGGGGAGGGGAGTTCAGGGGCTGAATGCATTATATTTTTCCTTTTGAATACGGTCACCCACATGTATATGGATGATGGTGATAAATTCCAAATTCTGTAAGCACCAGGATCCAGATGGCAAAACAATCTTTGTTACAAATCACTTTGTTACAAATTGTGAAGCTTTGTATCCCCTTTTTTTCCCCCCTCCCGTTTACCTTACACGCATTCCACTGTTCCAAGTGCAGGCTAATAGGAAGCACACTTCCGCTGCTTTTTTCTTTAAGCATTTTTTTCTTACAACAGCTACGGTTTATTTTTTCCTCATTACCTTTATTACAGATACTTTTCCCCCATAGTGTGTAAAGGTAAGATCCTTCAGCAGTTAGCGTTCCTGGGAGTATCCTTGCTCCCCTTGCTCCCCCACAGTTAAAAAAAAGGCTTCCATAGGAATGTTGGGTTTGTGTGAATTAAAGGTACTGTGCAAAAGATTACAGGTTGGTTTATTGTTGGTATAGCAGGTGGCCTGCTTGTCTTATCAGATGGATCCTGAAAGGATATTTCCACACTCAATAGGCAATTTCTTATTTCCACATCCAGGCTCCAGCATCCTTCTGTCTTTTTAACCTTACTCTTTCACGTTCAGTATGCTTGATTGTTTGCCTGCCGCTTAATTATAGCCAGGAAAAATTTAAGTTGTTTATTTAGGCCTGAGAGCAGAATATTATAAAGGTTCTGTGGGATAGCTGTTGTGTCTTGCACACTAGGTTTAGGTGGATTCTAGTTCCTTGCTGTACCAGCTTTCAGTTCCAGATGAACTAGATCTTTCTCTCTCCTGTTTGTTTTTTTTTTTAAATACAGGTTGAAAAGGTAGAGATGATTCTGCATAATTACAAATTTTGTTTTTATTTATGTAGTTTTTCCTGAAGCCATATTTGCTGTGTTTTAGAGCATGCAAGGTAAAAAGGTGATGCAGATATGTAGAAAAATTGCTAAATTGCTTTTCCTTTCCTTTTGCTGTTGTAGAATCTTAAAGGTCTGTGGGTGTGGTTTTTTTGGTCGTGTTTTTTTTCTGTATTTTTTTTCTTTTTGTTTTATTTGAGGGTGTAACGGGATTTTTGTGCTTTGTAAATGTACCTGAAATCGTCTGTTTGTGGGCAGCAATTTCTGCTTTACTGCTTCAGGAATGTGGAGAATTATGAAGTATCATAAAATCTGCTTATGATGAATAATATATTATTTCAAGAATAACGCTTTAAATACTGCAAAGTCTTTATAAAGCTTGATAGGAATAATTTTATTTTTAAAAGTCAAAGATTTTTTGCATGTTAATCTTTCTTTTGATAGAATACTTTGTGGAATGCATTTAGGAATAGATGTGTATTAAGTAGAGGTCTGGTCAAATAGTAATGAAGTAATGCATGTGAGAGTGCCAGTTCCATACCTGTGCTTGCAGAGGGGCTGGGGTAGCTGCCTGCTAGGGGTAACTAAGGAGAATGTTTTCCTTTCAGAGTTGGAAAATGAAGAAGTGGCGTGTTTAATTTTTACCCTAAATTTAGAGCTGGGTTAATGCTTTCGGAGCAAATAGATGTATTGTGATTTGAGAAAACCCTGCTGGCAGATACTCTTTATTTTTACTAGTGCTGTTGCATCTTCCTTTGCCCTAAATTGTTGGTTGCTGAGTGGGACTGTAGGAGTAAGCTTGGGTTTGGTCCTGAAGTTTGGGAGTTGGGAATAGCTGTGGTGGAGAGCAGCCCCCTCGCCTAGATTTTATGTTCAGGAAGAAACTTTTTTCTGCAATTGACTCGAAAATGGATGTTTTCCTTTATCTACTGAATCAAACAACATAATCCTTCCTAATACAAAAGCTGTAGACCCTGGGGTGTGAAGGGTTAATGGTGGTCCTTTTTTTTTCTCCCTCCAATTGTTTTGACAACACTTTTCAAAGTGTGACATTCCAAGCCCTTGCAATACAATGTAATATTACTGTAATTACACAGGTCATTACATTTTAAATAGAGAACAATAAAATGCTTATCGCACTGCAAAAGAACAGGTGTTCTTGCCCTTCTTTGGTATTTATGCTAATTGTTTTTCATCTCCTTCAGAAATATTTATGGCTGGCGTGTTAAGGTCTCAGTCTCGATGTGACAATATTAATTCTTTACTAATCTTTATGGTTGAGGTTTAACGTCTGCAGTATGGATTATAGTATTAACGTCCACCAGCTAGTTTAATAATGTAGATACAACTTAATATGTCAGCACTTTGGTACTTTATGATACATAGCTATTCAATGGAGAGTGAATTATTTGCTTGCTTTAAAAAAAATATAGAATGGACATGCTTTTAATAAAGTTTCTGGACTTGTGTGAAAACAAGCTATTAAATAAGAACTGATGATCCTGTGGTGTAAATCAAATGGAAGCTCCATAAAGAAACTTTCCTCATGCTTAATTAGGTAGATTGCTGAATCACTCTGCTATAGTATTAGCATAGCTGGTATACAATGGCAAACAGACCGTGTTTGTTAACTTATTTTCAGTAAAGAAGCTGATTTATTTTTAATTCTCCTCTTTTTTTTTTTTTTCTTCCCTGATTTCTTTCTGGAGCAAATGCTGCATTGCTAAGTCAATCAGCTTCTCTTTAGGGGGCTATGAAAATTAGTTAGAGAAAGTTTCATGTTTCTGGGACCTTGCAAAACAATATAATGCAGTACTGTTACTTGAGTGTAGAGGATAATTGCAGGACTGCACTTCATTAAAAATAATATTTGCTTTGGAAAT
Organism: Aegotheles bennettii; assembly: GCA_013398125.1. Classification (NCBI taxonomy): domain Eukaryota; kingdom Metazoa; phylum Chordata; class Aves; order Caprimulgiformes; family Aegothelidae; genus Aegotheles; species Aegotheles bennettii. The sequence continues at coordinate 4,080 of VZRW01005371.1, forward strand.
CGAACAATTTTAATAGGTGCACCAGTGGCTGATCTGTACTGAAAAAAAAATACAGTAGATGCCTTTCCAGGGTTTTTGAATGCATTCATACATGGACTGATGATGTTGAGAGGGGTTTTTTTTTCCTTCCTTCCTTTTCGTTTTTTGTTCAAGCAAATATGTGCTGATTTGTCAGCTGAAGATGGAGGGGGGGAAGGAGCATGTTGCAGCTTTCATTGGAGCTCGTAAACCAGAATGTAGGTAAAAATGTTTTAAATTTGTCAGACTTTCATGACTGGGCCCCAAAATCAGATAAAAAATGTGGTGTAGAGAAAAAGGACAGCTGCAGATTTTTTGTGCGGACGTGTGTTTCTGTACCATGACTAAAAACTCTGAGGACCTTTTCCCAGCTGTCTGGGAGTTATGTGGAAGTTGGATTATTGGCAGTTAAGCATGAGACAACCTGGATTTAGCAAATGCTCTCCTACACAGGAAGCAGATGACATTATCCTGGGGGAAGGGAGGAGATCCTTCTCCAGGCACAGCCCGGGGGGAGATGCCTGCTCCCCCCAGCCTCAGAGCAGCCAAAAACGAGGGCTGGCCATAGGCACATATAAATATAAAAGCGGTTGTGTTGTCGATTTGGTGGGGTTTTTTTTCTTTCCAGGCTTTTTTGGTGAAACAAGACACTCTGCTCCCACACTAGGGCTGTGGTGAGAAGTTTTGCTTTGGGGGGGGGTGTGTGTTATGAGGTTCTGGGGGGAAGTTTAAAGCTCTGTTCCCTGGGCGTCTCCTCAGTACTGCGTCCTGGCAAATATGTAAGTAAGCCTTAAAACTTTGACTTCTAATTGGGCACATTTGTGAAGGAAATGGTTAATTTTACAACCAAAGGCAAACTTGCACCTCCACAGGTCTGCTGAAAGAAATGTGCCACAGTCGTTTGCTGGCAAGCACAGCAGGGTCATAAATCCACGGGGTTTATTTACAGCCTATAACACTTATGAATGTTAAGATATTTGACGCCACGCTGGCCTTATAATATCCAAGGTCCACAGACACTGGCAGTGGGTCAAATTTCTTTCACTAATTATAAGCAATGAGAGATGGAGTTTGGTGCTGGGGGTGGGGGAGATATGGAAATCCTCTCTCTCCCCACCCAAAAGCGAAGAATATTTCTGCTCCTCCTCCCAACTGCTGGTTTATGTTTGTGCCTCTTTTTTTTTTATTTATTACATAGGCTCCGAAGTTTATAATTAACACTTGCAGTGCTGTAAAGGCTGGGCTGTGGGTGATGCAGCCAGGCTGAAGGGAAAGAGGGAAGAAGTTTAGCCCAGCTCTTGTCCTTTAGAGAGGTCTCAGCAGTATTGTGCAGTATTTCCTAGATACTGACACAAGCAAACATTTGAAGACAGATGACACCTGGAAACGTCCTTTAATTTTCTCACGTACCACTGAGCCAGGGGAGCTAAAAAAGTAAAACATCACATCAGGCTTTATGCAAAAGGTGGATGCTTGGAAATGCACATATTAGGCTGGTTTGTGCGTGTAAAACAGGGCCTCTCAAAAAGCAGCAAAAAAACATAAGGGAAAAAACGCACTGAATGAATTCAGGTATTGAGGTTAGAGGCGTTTTTCAGGGGAGAAGTCCTGTGTCCTGCTGAAAAGGACAGTCTGGAATGGACACGTAGGTCAGTGTGGAGGGGCAAGAGGAGCAGGGGGATGTGCTGGGGGTGGTGGTTTGGGAGGGGGTGACTGGGGGAGGCATAGCGAGAGCGCGGCTGCTGGAGAGTAATTGGAGGACAAAGAAGGGGTGTTGGAGCACAGAGAAATCGTAGAAACTTGGGGGGGGGCAGGGAAAGGCCAGTATTTGAACGGATGGTTGGAGGGGAAGCTTGGGATCTGGGGATTGACTCTTAAGTGTCAGGAAAGTCTGGGGCCCAGGGAGAAACACTGCTTCCCTCAGCAAAGCTCGTTATTCTCAGCTCGCTCCCCATTAAACACTCGTTCCTAGAGCAGACGGTCAGATTTGAAGTGCTGCTGTCTTGTCTGTGCTGGGGGTGTGTGTGTTTTGACAAGATAATGTGATTACTCAAATATGCCTAGGTATTACTTTTAGCTTTAATTTCTGCTGCAGTTGATTTTGGGTTCCCCGTAGGTTACTGTTGTGCTTGGAGACTAATTTAAGGAAAAGGCAGGGTTATGTGTGTGGTGGAAAGCTGTGCTCCTTCACCCATATGTTTTTCTTCTACGAGCCGTGTAAAACCCGACTTAAAAAAAAATGAGGGGGCTGTCAGTTTGGCCCTTCCACAAATAGCTGTACAGTTTTGTTGAAGGTTTTATGCATTTCCCTAATCAATGGAGCGCTGTGACTTATTAGCCTCCGGGGACAGATCCGAATCCCCCAGCACCGGGCTGCAAAGCTGGTGTGGTATTGAACCTTTTTAACAGGTTATCAACAGGGATGTTCCTCCTGTTCCCAGGACGGTTCTTACCCCCTCCCTCCAGCATCTCCCCCCTCGGATTCTTTCCGGCAAAATCTCTTCAGTCTCACGCCTTTGTTTTAGGTCTGCTAAACCCTCGACCCTTATTCTTCGTGGGGTCACGCTCAGGCAACCGGGCAGTGCTGAATGAGTTAAGTCGCTGGCTGAAGTTTGGCTTCATGCAACTAAATTTGAGGCCTGGTAGGCATTAGCAGGGCACAGCACATTTACAGAGCTTAATTAGTACGCGCTGTAATTGTTCATGGTCTGCCAGAAGGAGTAATGTTCAGGAAAAGTGGAGTCGTTCTTCTGCAGTCTTCAGTTTTAAAACGATAAATCACTTGCATATTTGTGCAGTGATTCAAATGGAGCTGAGACCTCTCCATCTCAACATGTGGTAAATTGTAAAGTCAATGAATTGCAGATGTAGGGTACAGCAGATTCTCTAAGAAAATGTGGAATGAATGGGGAAGGGTGATGCTATAAATACGTACTGAGAAGATAACTAGGTTTCTGCTTGCTGTGCCAATTATGATGTACTAAAGATATTAGCAATTTTGTTTTAATGTATTTATTTTAAATTTCTTTAAATATAGGGGTACCGCGTTACTTCACTCGGTGGGGTTTTTATTAATGCTCTGGAACAATAGGTTTCATCTGGAAATGTGTGTGATAGCCATATTAATACAAATTAATTCATCATGGGTAATGTTGTAGCTGTTACTAGAGGAGTTTATAATGATGGGACACTTTAAAGTGTGGCTGCAGCAACTTACGAGAAATGGTGTAGTAAAGGATACTTTATATTCCGGTTGGGGGAAATACTGGGAATATTATATGTCTCACCATGGCATTTTGTATCTGCCCGTAATTCCCTCGAACTTCAGAGACACTTTTTGGGTGCATTAATCCGACAGCCTAGAGCCTGTTTTAAAACAAAACACAAACAAAACTACGCTATACAGATTGACATCGTAAATGCCATGTATTGTTTTTTTTTTGAATGCGGAGAATGTGTGTCACTCTTACTGCTGTGAAATCTTGTCTTCCTTGGGCTTGGTCCAAGATCCATTGAAGTCAGTGGAAAAAAGGCTTCTATTAATAACGAAGGGCTTTGGATCAGGCCCCGTGTGTCTTGAACCAATGGCCAACTTCTTCAAAAGTGGATAAAGGTATTGAAAAAGCCAAACTCAACTAAATGTCATATTGATATATTGCTGCTTCTGTGGCGTCCTTCGCTCTTGGAAAAAAAAAATACTTAAGTTTCCAGTGGTACATTCTTAAGTGAGCTCCTGCTTCTGCAGTATCTGACTTTCCCACAGAAGCACGGAGCACCCTGGCAGGGTGAGGATTTGGTCCGAGGCTGTGTTGCATGTCAATGCTGCTTTTCCAATATGAGTAGGTGTATTTGTGTGGAAGTTGTAAAAGTTAATGATTGCTCTCTGACTCATATGCTGCTGGTTACAGAAGAGAAGAAATGATGACAGTAAAATGATAGAAATTATAGGAGTTGAGTAGCCTTTGGTGAGCAGAGAATGGATTTGTGGTGTTTGAAATGCTTTTGCTGAAGGAAGTACAAGGAGGGAAAAGATAGGAGGGCAGCTTCTTTTTGGGGTCAGATGTTTCAGGTACCAAACTCCTGCAGGTATTTGGCCAGGAAGTGAGGCTTTATTCATGAGGGACTTTCTGTGGTGTTAAAGGTCCCATAACCATTTTGTTAGTCCTACTGATACAGTTAGTCCTGCCTAACTGTTTTCCCCTCTTGGCAGAACAGGTTTTAATGCCCTAGGCTCTGTGGGAAGTATGATTGCATGCCTGATGGCTACCAAGTATGAATATATAATTGTGCTCGACCAGTATCTATCTCACAGCTTTGTATGGCTCTCCAGAGTGCGGTGTGAAAGGTGCTGTGTACAACAAAATCAGTCTCTGCTTTTTAATTCACTAGTGATGGTGATGCAGCTGAGATGCCAAAAAAAATCCTAAAGGAGAGCATGGGAAATAATAGTTAGAAAATGCCAAACTGAAAATACTGCAAAGGGACTTTCTGAGGAATATTCTTAGGTGTTGATACAATAGAAACAAGTAATCCTATTTTAAGAAAGGGAAAAATAGAGCAAGAAAAGGTGGGGGCGTACCTCTCTGAGCACATCCAAACTCCCAGTGGAGTCAGTGACTCCTTAAATAATGATCTGGAAAAGTCTGAGGCTATAGGCTTTTCTATTCTAGAGACAAGCCACTACATTGATTTCTGTTTTTAACTGATGCAAATATTTAATAAAGGTTCTCTTGGAACTGCTTTAAACCCTAGCCTGAATAATTTTAACTTGGTTAAACCAGTGAACTGGTTTGGGAGCGTACGCAGTAAGAGGTTTGCATTGGTTTAATTAGATTTAGGAGATTTATAAAACCAGGGCCACTACTCTGACATAGGCAAGGTCTGGAAGACAGCATATAGATGCTGCATTGATCTACACCCAGGCTGAACAGACTGCTATTGAAATGACGCTATTATAAATGTTTGCCAATATTAAAGAATCCACGGGAAGGTATGACCTTGAATGAACACATCAGAAGAATAAGATGGCAATTACTGTTTGTACCTTTGTTTTCTCTGGCAAGAAGGTTTTCTCCCTTTGAAAGGAGTTACAGATTACAGTTGTCTGTCTGGCAGTCAAGTTTTTGAGATTTTTGTTATTATTATTAGCCAAATGTCTCAGTTTACTTATGATTCCTGTTATATTCCCCTATGGGCTTTTTCTTAATTTTTAAACTGCACTGTAAAATGTAGCTTGAAACAAAGGAAAAAAGCAAAAAGGTACTTTACAGGAGCTAGTCACAAACATAACTACTGTACCAGTCACAAAACCGCTCTGTAAAGAATATCCACAGAGCTTATTTTATCTGGATAACAGCTAAATATCTTTACAATCCCCAGGGTTATTAAAGGCCAAATGCCTGGTGTACGTAGTTAGTTTATTTTCCATTGAAATCTGTTGCTCAACTACAGTACTTGAAAGTACTTTGTTTTTAATTTCATAAATATGAAATTAAATTTCATAAATATGAAATTAAAAAGTGAAAACTAGGACCTGAGTGTAGCTGGGTGGTTGTAAATGGGAACTGGCACGTCGCTGTGCTGCTGCTGCACCCGGATGCAGGCACCTGACTGGTTACGTGGGCACATCTGTGTATATGCATGCAATGTATATTCGTGAACGTATACTGGGTTATCAGGTGTCTATTCAATTTTAATTGACAATATGAGATTCCTGTGGTTACTCTGTGCACAGATTGCCTTGGGGCTCTACAGGGTTTGTGGGAAGAAAAGCCTTGACAAGTTTCCATTAAGCCCTGAATCAGGCAATTGGAAAAGAGGAGAATGAAAGGAGCTGAAAAGAGGGACAACTTGTTAGTGTTGCATTCTGAGCTTGCAACGAGAAACCTCTTTTAGACAAGAGTGGTTCTCAGGCCAAGAATTTCAAACTCGCGGAGAAACCTGTCCAGAACACAAAAGTTGTTTGAACGGGGTGCAGAATTGTCACAGTAATTAGAGCAATCTCCGTTTACTGAGTGGCAGCCTTTATAAAGGACAGGGGATAAAGGGTTCAAATTCATCTTTCTCTCTCCGATTCACTTCTGATGAACTGCCTCTGTGTATGTGTGTGTATATGAAGGAGTGTGTGTGTGTGGCCACATTTTCAGCTACTCATCATTTGATTGCCCTTGTTCTAAAAGAAGGGCTGAGGTTTCTTCTTCCTGCCCCAAATGACATTTTCAAGCATTTTGCTTTTATTTTTTTTTTTAATTGCTGCTCTAATTTGATATACAGAAATAAGAGGATGCTTTGGGGAATGTGCTTTGCTGGAGGGGGAACCCCAAATATTTCTCAGTCAGTTTCTCCTCCTATTCAATGCCGCATCTTTGACTCTTAGGAGCAGTCCCATTATTTTTAATAGGATTACTTGTGGAAGCAAGAGTGGATGAATAAGGCTTGGACCCTTAAAGTTTATCCTCTTGCCACTGCAAGGTCTGTCAAGAACTACTGAATCTGCTGGAGTTTTGCCATTGCTCTTATTAGAAGAAGGATCAGGCCCATGGATTATGGGAGACTGAGTCTTGTGAACAAGCCAGATAAAACTGTGAAAATCAGAGTTGTTGCTGTGTGCAATGCAGGAGTGTCTGGAGGCTTCGGCCTGGTGCTACACAGAGAAAATGGGAGTGACTGAGTGGGTGAGTGAGCAGTGTGGGTGTTTTCACCCAAGGAAGAAAATGTGACTGCTGAATTTTCTGAATGCCTTTAACTTTTAAAGAAAATAAAATATTAAGTTCCTTGATTTTTTTCAGTAATCATCCGGAGTGCAAAGTTAGTCATTTTGATATGCATTTACTTAGCTGTTCAGGTTTTGTGATAGCCTTTTATTTGTTCCTCCCAAAATAATGTAGGGTCTCTACTTTGTAAAGGCTTGGAGGTAGCAACCTTGGCTCTTTTACTTAATCATTTAGTCAGTGTTATGTTTCTCCCCTTTGTTCACCACTACATCTGAATGCAGACAGAGAGAGGAGCCCGTTAGGTTGGTGTCTTCTCTCTGTATTGTGTTTCTTTGTATCATGTTGCCTTCCAGGCCTGTGGCATGGCCGGTTAGGCATTGTGATGGGACCCTGTGAGTGTTGTCTATTTCATTCCCCCTTCTACTCTCCTGGAGACCTGGGATCAGCCAGTATCCGCACTGGGTTCCTAAGGTATGGACTAGAGGAGAAAGGAAGGTCTTACTGCTGGTTACGGAAGCATTGGTACAGCTAATAAATACTTGTGGCTATGGAAGTTGTAGCTCAGAGGTTGTGCAGTTTGCTGCTCTTGCAGTTTTTGTATACAGGTTTTTTTTCTCCACCTTCATCCCCCTCAATTATTTTCCACTGGATGATGCTGATGAATATGGCTAGATTTTAGAAGAAGGCAGACTTTTTTTTTTCATTATATCAGCCCCTAGCATGAAAAAGCTGTGGAAAAATTGCTTGTCCTGGAGTTTGCAAATGCCCGTTGCCATTCAGCCAAGCTCACTTCTTTCTGTGTGTGCTCCCTTGGAGCACGTTTTCCCCGGTTCACTTGCCTTGTCTGTGAGTGTGGTGTGGGAATACAGGAGGGCTTTCTGAACATGTAGAAGTCGTCTTGTAGGCACAAGGAGGAGTTAGGAGATGACGATTTTCCCGGTGGTATTGAATTGCTTGTGCAGTGTTGGAGCATAGAGTCGGGTCTGTGTGTTGGACAATGTCGTGGTGAGGTTGAACAATGTCTCCATTTTTAGATGATGCTATTTCGTCTCAACCATTGATGGTTTGCAGACCAGTTGTGATGTCTGCCATCCTGAAAGAGGACCCAGTGTGGTACTGATTGTACCAGGATTAATTGTTGATTAGAATGTACTTGTTGCGAATTATGGACCTCTCTTGAACGTGGCTTTCTCAATCCTATCCCTTGTGCATTATTTTCTCAGCTGGTAATTAATTTCTCAGTTTGGTAATTTGTCAGTAACTGCCGTCTCTTCAGTAATGAGTGTTCTGTAGTAATTCTCCATCACTGAGGAGTAATTGCTGGCCCTATAAAGTCACTGATCTCTTTCATTTGCCAGCCGGGTAACCTTTCCCATTAGACTGTTATGACCAAGTTATCTGTCACAACAAAGCCTAACTACATCTTCAGTTGACGTCCTGGCTGTAGGATACACAGAAAGAAAGGGTTGGAAGAAGCTGTTTTTAAGTCGTGGTTGCAAGCAGGAGCTCATGACAGCATCAGAAGGCTTTAATTTGGTTGTACAGCTATGTAAAACCTAGCTCAGCCTGGAAGAGCAGCTCTTGAGTTTAGCAGAGGTGGTGATGCAGAGCAGCCAATGTTCTCTTGTTGCATGGCATTTCCTCAAGCCTGCTTTTCTGCCTGGCCCCGTCTTGCTTTTCTCCCATCAGGGTTGTTCCTCAATGTGGTGGTGAGTGGTTTGGAGGTGGGTGCTTCCCTTCCTGGGAGCTGGTGGTTCAAATACCGCCCTGATCTGCATATGTGCCAGGCTCGCCTCCATGTCACCCCTCTGGAGAATTGTCCTCAGCCCAGATGGGACCATGCTTTTGGCCTTGTAGGACTGTGGCCCGAGTTCGTGATCCGAAGGGGGAGATAACAAAGTTTATTTTGGAAACGAAATACTTGATGAAGCGGGAAGGAGGCTGAAAGAGAATAAGGGAAAGATAGTGCAAATAGCAAGCAACAGTTTTTCATTTCCATGCCCTGCTATTGCTCTGGTTTGTGGATCTAAGTAGAAAACAGGCAGTTTTTGGAAATCTTGTGAGTTGCCTGTCAGCATCTGCACACACCTAAATACCTTTCAAAATTGTTTTTCCTGCTCCTTGAACAAGTTAGTGAATGCCACAAGAGGCGAGCTGAATTCTCGCTCTTTTTTTTCCCCTGCTGTTGGAATTGTTTGTTAAATTCCAATTACGGGGCTTGTTCAACACCTGTACAAACCCACAGCCATTGTTAAGGGAATAATTTGAGGACAATGGGGTTAATGCAGGTGTACACAAGTGCAGAATTTGGATTGCAAAGTCTCTTTATTACTCTGTGTGCATAAGAAAGAGAAGGAAAGAATTCAGCTTAATTTTCAGATCCCAGATATAATTTGTAGGACAAGCATTTGGAAGAAGGGTAAGTGGGGAGGGGAAGAAATATCTGAACATGTTCAGACATGGCACTGAACACATATGAAATGGAAAGTTAAAAGGAAATAAACACTACACTCCTCTTTCCTCCCTACCTCACCCTCATACCACGTTCATGGAGTCACTTTTCAAGGTATAGCTGCACAAAGCTGGTTGGTAATGATCTTACACACTGATTGCCTTCCGAGTGATATGGCTAAACCTGAATGTTTGCGTGAAACTGAGAGATACTGGGACACTGCTGGTTTGTGGTGCCAGCAGTCGCCAACCCAGATTGCACCCAGATACAATCAGTAAGTTGCATTAGATGTACATTCACGTGGGTATGCTCTGTTTGGTAGGAGCAAAATCAAGGGAGTTGGGAGTGTTTAGAATGAATCATAGAGTGGTTTGGGTTGGAAGGGACCTTTAAAGGTCACATAGTCGAACCCCCCTGCAGTGAGCAGGGACATCAGTTCGATTAAGTTGCTCAGAGTTCTGTCCAATCTGACCTTCAGTGTTTCCAGGGATGGGGCATCTACCACCTCCCAGGGCAGTGGTAGTGCCAGTGTTTCACCACCCTCATTGTAAAAAAATTTTCCTTATATCTAGCCTAAATCTACCCTATTAGTTTAAAACCATTACCCCTTGTTCTTTTGCTACAGGTCCTGCTAAGAAGTTTGTCCCCATCTTCCTTATAGGCCAGGCCCCCTTTAGATGTTGAAAGATCACAATAAGGTCTTCCTGGAGCCCTCTCTTCTCCAGGCTGAACAACCCCAACTCTCTCAGACTTTCCTCATAGGAGAGGTGCTCCAGCCCTCTGATCATTTTTGTGGCCCTAAGAGGTGTTGTTTGACTCTGAAGGTTTCTTTTCTCTGGAGCTGAATATGTGTGGTCTCCAAAGGTGACCTGCTATCTCATGCCACCAGAGTAACCCTGATAAGGTGGTAAGAACATACATAAAAGCCAAGAGGATGAAGTCCTAGAGTCTGTAGGATGTCTCCTGATACTCTGATGATACTGAGAGTTACAGCTCTGTGTAACTTTATGAATATATAGCAATGGGTCATCTTCCTTTGGGGCAATTTCAGTAAAGGCTAAAAGAGGTTCATGCAGAATGAAAGCCAAGATCCATGTCCCTGCTGTCACCAGTGGTTGTAAATTGAGATCGTTTTCTCTTGCAGTTTCATCTTTCTTCAGTTTCTTTCCTACTCATGGGATTTCCTTCAGACAAAGATCAGACATTTAAGTTCTCTGTGCATTTGGGGTACTACAAACTAACAAATAAGAATAATGATTAGTGATTAGATAAATGTTCAGATCAGTTTATCCTTTCGCCTGTTAGAACTAATCTTGGCTGCTACAAATAGGTTTGGTATTTTTGGCGTTTCAGTTTATGTAGGAGGGGAGAAAACGGCCGTTGCCTGTGAAATTGTTCAGAAGTCACTTGCTGTTCTTTTTCAATGAGTAATAACTCAGCTGAGTAGCATGACAGGAGTCTCAGGTATGGAACTGTTTGATCAAGAGAGAAATGGGTAGTTCCCCATCCTGGTTACGCACTGACGTAACTGTGCGTGCCCATGTGCTCAGAGGAGGACTAGTTGTCTTCTAGACACTGTCAGGCAACATGGCTTATGCTGGAGAAACATTCTTCAATAAAGTTAAATAAATATGTAAATAAAGTTCTTTAATAAAGGTTAATTTGAAGTTATGGAAAGCAATAAAGAAATATTTCTCACTGATCTGAGGCTTTCCAGAAGATGGCTAAGAAAAATGTTTCAATGACGTGTCGTGTTTTGGTCCACTGGAGAGATGTATTTTTCTCTTTAGTGGGTAACGTGACCCTCTCCCACCAAAGAGTATAGTTCACTAGGATAATGAGCAGTGATTTGTCCTAAAACTTTAAGTAGATTAACCTTCTGAATTGCAAATAGTTGAGGTGATCTTGTTTCTGGCAAGTGATGTAAATTAGTGGTTATAGTAGTTCTTTGCCTTTGCAGCTGTGTGAATTTTGCTGAAACAAATGAAACTTCAGGGGTGAAAGAATTAATTTCCTCCCTCTGCTTGGATAATGATTTTAAAAAGATAATTATTTTTTCTTTTTCTTTTTTGGAATGGTGTTGGCATGCTTTTCCTCACCGTGTTTACCAATATATTTTCTGCTGTTTGCACCCGTTTCTTTTGTTCTATTACTGTGTTAGTAGCATTATGTACCAGCCTTAGAAATTTGTATCGTTCAGCTTGTTCCATACTACATACAGACATTACACTATATACTGTGTTAGGTTTGTTGGGGTTCGGTAGCAGCTGTATGGAGTAGATAATGGGAGTTCACTGCAGGCCCCTTTTATGCAACTAAATAGCTCTTTTCTACTAAGTAGTTTTTTTACTGGGACTGCTTGGACAGGCAAGGTGGACATTGCCTGGCATCATCTTCTCTCTGATCCTGACAAAAACCAATATTAGCTGATTCTAACTCGTGTTCAGGGCCTAAACCAGGGGAATGTGGCCATGTGATGGATGATCCCACTGAGAAAAGAAGTGTTGTCCTATTAGATGACAAAGCCAGAGAAGCAGGCAACATCTGCTGTTACGTGAATGCTTTTACAACTTGAAGGAGAATTGCCCACCCAAACTGAGTCCCAGGATTCAGATTTCATTTATATTTCTGTGCTTGCAAAACCCAACAAACAGAGTGATTCATCCAAGAATTGCAGTAGAAATACTTGGTTTTAATCAATGAGCCCATCAGTGTAGTCACAGGTACCGAAATCTTGGAGTAATCCCAGTTAAAAATGGGAGAGGAACTGTATCTCAAGTAAAATGAAGCTGACTTTTGTGTAGTGTTTTTGGATGGCTTAACAGCTACAAATGTATTAAGAAGATACGGTTAGCTACTTTTCAGGGTAACAGTTCATTTTTAACATAAAACTCTCTTTAAAAACTTCAGTAAAGGTTTGTAGGTTTTATACAAGTACTATTGCAATTTGTGCTGTAAGTTTTGAAAACAGTTAAATAGATCTATTTATGAACCAGGGTTTTTTGTAGAAATCTGGAAGAGATTGATAGGGAAGCTATTAATACCTGTTATAGATATATACATGCATAATATCTATATAGCTGACTAATCTATATAGCACCAGCATATATAATACTGAATATTAACACCTATAATATATACATAGATATATGTGTGTCTACATATATTAAATATGTATGTATCTATAACTTTTCTTCTGCAACTTTGAGGTCAGGGCAACATTTGAGAATCAGGTGCCTGATTGTTTTCTTGTCATTTGGGAGGAACTTTTTTAGGGGAGGGCCTATCTGTCTGTCTGTGGGAACAGCACTGCCATTAGGTGCTCTGCTGAGTAGTCACCCTTTGTATGGGCATGCCATGTGGTTTCCTCTAAGTCACCTGGTATTAGACTATTTAAAGACAGGACTTGCAGCATTGCTTGATGACCCAAAGCCATGGACGTGACTCTATGGCCAAGTAGTGTTGTTCTCCTGGTTCATGGCTGTGAAGGCTGCTGCTCGTATGGGAGAACAGAGGCACTTCTTAGATAGGTAGAGACAGAGTCCCTTACATAGGGATTTTTCTGAATCCATGGTAAGCTGGGCTGTATTGCTCCAAAGTCCCCCTTCAGCTGCAGTTTAACCATCAAGGTGTGATCCACTGACAGCTGAACTCTAAAAGTAGTGGTTGAGCTTCTTCTGAGGCTTGTCATGCACAGAGGCAGGTAAACTGTGGTTTGTTGCTAGGTGGTGTGATAACATCTCTGTGGTGACATGGCCATGTAGGACTGTCTGTGTGGTATTTGCATGTGCTCTGTCCCCAAGTGTGCTGTGTCGTTATGTTTCACCATGGTTCATGGTGTAGAGGGGTGGTCCTTGCTGGGAAAACCTTCCTTGAGTCTCAGGTACATTCTTTGACATTATTCCTTGAACAAACATGGGCCTCTAAGCAAAAGGGCTTGTGCCCTGGCTACATCCTGCTCTGAAGGAAGGCTAGTGCTCAGGAAGGACCACCACAGCCCCAGGGAAGTGGGCTGCTCTGCAGGCCAAGTTTCAAGCTCAAGTCACGATACAGCCACAACCCTTTATGAAAGATTCTCATGAGAGTTTGGACCCGTGATATTTAAATATGCCTGTGGTAATATAATCAGCTGCCACCCACTACTCAGCTTCTGAGCTGATCCTAAAATAACCTTTGGTAGCATGACACATGTGGAGCTTCCCTCCCCTCCTGTTTAATCTCCTGTATGCAGCCCCGGTGTAATGTTTATATGACAGTCATAAGGAAGGCTCTGTAAGTGTATCCAGGCCTTTTATGAGAGCATGACACGACATCAGTTTCTACATTTATCTCCCTGCTCTTTGACGTTCCTGTCTCTGCCGTGCTTTCAGTTTTGAAATGAAGAAAAGTGGTATGGAGCTGCCATATCTCATCGACGGGGTGTGAGCTTCCAGTTTCCCAACTTGCTGAGTGCTCAATGTCCTTTGTGAGGACACATGATTTGGACTTTCCCTATTCTCCCTCCCTTCCCCTACTGATGTTTCACAAGAATAACAAACCACAAATGGATGTTAATGACTCCATGCATAGACACACACACATATATATATAGGCTGTCTGGTTCCTGAGAACATTTTATTGGCATAAATTTGGAATATTTACAAGTGGCAAAATCACTGGTGAGATTATGCAGACCAGTCTTAACTGAGCTCTAATGGGAATTTATAACACCTTCAGACAACCAGCCTGTTTGTTTATAGCAAAGGGGTTGATTTTTTGTGTGTGCATGCATATATGTGTGTGTGGATATATTTATTTATTTATGAAAAAGGTATGTATGTATCTATGCCTTTTTTCTTTCTCTGAAATACAGAAGTAGCACTAATATTTCTGCTGCTGACTGTCCAGAAAACACAGTGATTCTCGAACGATAGAGAAGCTGTCGTGCGACTGCAGTATGGGGATATCTGTAATTAAAGTCACTTTTGTAAAGTAACGTTCCTAGATGGTCATTCAGGCACCCCCGAAGGTCCTGAGGGACCACAGGTAGAGGTGGGGTTTCTCAGGTGCTTTGTCAGGGTTTTGATGGGTGGCTTCCCCAGCTGGGTTGTGGAAAGTGGCTTCTTGGGCAAGCTCTGGTAACACTGCAGACGCACAGTGCTCACAAAGGACACACAGGAAATGTAACTCAAAGTCCTTGATTTTCTTTGGCCAACAGCTTAAGAGGGAAGAGGAGAAGGGGAGTGGGGTGGAAGGGCTGAGAGCGAGAAAATGCCCTCTTGTAGTAGATTTAAACAAAACAATATCCAAGAAATACTGGCAATTTGAAAGCTGTTTGGAGGGTTTGCGTGTTAGAAGTAGTCCCAGCTGAGAGACATTGCTGAGCAGAGTTCAAGCAAGGAGGCCAAAGGTGCAGCATAAATATCGTTTGTCAGAATGTTGCTGAAATAGATGAACGTTATTCCATGGAATAATCATAACTATGTATAAGGCATAAATACAGTCATTGAGTGGGGCCACAAAATACTTAATGGCTTGTAGTCATTGTGCCTTTTGACCTGGAAGGAAAAGGGTGTGATCCTGTTCCAATTACAATCAATGAGGCTTACTATTGATCTGCAGGAGACTTTGTGAGTGCAGGGAGTGGGGATGGATGATGTGGAGTAATGGCTGGGGGAATAAGTTATCGATAGACTGTTCTGTTTATTTAGCTTTGATCGTAGCGTAGCACTTGGTGCTCACTGGCTTTGTGATTTTTAATGTATTGTCTTAAATCTAAATTAATGTTTAACAAGGCTGCACCTAGTAATTTTACAAGTAGCCTTAGGAGTTTGTTCATTGTGTAAAAGCATTTTGCACAAGAGCTCAACTGCCTGGAGAGGTGGAGAGAAGGTAGGGCAGCCTGTCCAAGAGGACACCTTGCTTGGCAGAGGAGTGACATATAGTGTTACTTGTCTGTAGTCCACCTTGCTTTTGAATGTATTTTTATTGGCTAATCAATGTACAATAGGAATCCACTCTCTGGTCAACTTAAACACCACTTAATTGAGAAAGAAATGATAAACCCATTATGCTTTGCTAGTAGAGAACATTTCAGGGTGATTATGGATGCTCTGCCAAATTTTTTGGTATCCCTTGAGTGAGACTAATTGCCTTCCCTCAGGGCAGCTCCACAAGCTTGGGTCACATCCTGGCCTTGATGAAGCCAATGGGAGTTTTCCTATGGATTTTTTTTTTTTAATTATTATTTTAAAGAGAGCCATTGTATACCAGCCTTTGTCTCTGGTGTTCTGCTGTTCCTTGAAAGTGGGACCTACTTTGACTGCTGTGCCTGTTTGGTTGGCTCTTGGCCAAGGCTTTTTGCATGGCGATACGGATGCTCTCCGGGTCTCCAAATAGAATCCCTCTGTGCTGGAAGGCTGGTTTGTTGGGGACTGTGCCAGGGGACGGCTGTACCGGCAAAACCTCAAAGCTGTGAAGGCTCTTGGGCTGGTCCAGGGCCTTCTGCTCTTTTCCAAGCAGACTGACCTCAGCTGTGCTCCCATCGCTGGCTGCCTGAGCTTGCCCTCCACGGGAGAGTGGTTCCAGCACAGCGATCCACGCAGCTCTGACCGCTCGGAAAAGCCAGACCTTTTTTTTTCAGATCCGGCCTCTTGCCAGTGTGATGCATGCCCTTCAACAGCCAGTGGAGTTAGCAGTCACACTGGATATCCGTGAGGCCTGTTAATGAGGAGCTGGACGAGGGAGCGCTGCGTCAGACAGGAGCAGGGCGAGCTTTGTTTAATCGGCTTCTCAAGTCCAGTCTCTAGCTACAACAAGTGATTTGCAACGGAAGCCGTCAGGACAAGCTAGGATACAAAAGCCTGAGGATGTATTATTCTGCTTGGCTTTGAGGCTTTGCACTGGCTGCTAGTGATAGCTGAGACTTATTAAATTAAAGAAAAAAAAAATCCACTTATTAGGTGCTCTGCTCAGTTCCTGCTCACTGTGTAGACTTTTGGCTGCGCTGAACCCAGTGCTGCGTCCAAGGCATCGTCAGCACCGATCTCCTTTTACGCCAGGACATCAGCCCGACACCTGTGCTCCATGGCTGGAGCTGAGCCTGCTTGGTGATAGAGTAGGAAGTCTCCTCTTTTGAGGGATTACAACCTGGGAAAGGTCTCCCTGTTTTGGAACAGAGAATAGATCTAAAGCATGGAGAAAATTTCCACTTCATAATTTCTGGGATGCAGGTGATTTTTCTTGGTACTATTTGAGTGGGACTCGTGGTCCTTGTTTGCTTTTGCAGCTATTCTGATAATTAGGGGGTTGCATTGCTCTTATTTCTGCTCTGCTCAGCCCCATGCTAGGGAAACAGGCTGCAAGCAATTTATAAATAAATATTTATTATTTTGAGTGATGACTGAGGGAGAGGGTATTTCCTGGATGCAAATGACTGGCTGGAAGAGTTGGAATCTGCTGGCTCTGGGGTGCCAGGCGATGCCCAAACCTAGAAGTCAGTATTACCTTTTTCCCTTTGTGACCCCTGCCCTTCTCTTCCATGCAAACCTGTGCCTTGTTCCCATGCCAGCTTGACAAAAATAAACGGGCTGTTAAGATCACTCCCCCTACCCGCCATGCAACTAAGTGGCTGACTTGCACAAGGATACAAGCAGCTTCATTGCCTTGTTGCAGATAAGGGTGATAACGGTCTGGCCTGGAGACATTGCCCCATACCCACAGCCTTCAGTGGGACAGGAGTAACGGTTGCAAAACTGGGTCCCAATTCTTGCCACAGCCTTGTCTGCTGCCACCTCTTCCCTGCCCAGCCCGCCTGGGTCAAGCTCTGGGAGTATGGTGGAGACGCTATGTTCTCTTTCTACCCATTAATCTGCTGAGCATTTGGGGCATTGGGTTTTCTTTCATTGTAGCTTGACAGGCACAAATCACCGAATGATGGGCTTGTGTGGGAATTGATGTCTTTGAGTGGTTTTGGAGTTTTTCATTGGGTGCTCCTGAGATGTTGGGAAGCCCTCCAAGGGAATGACCTGTGGGACTGATGCCAACTGTACTTTCAGAAGTGACCCGAGACACTTGGAGCTATTCCCAGTGTTCAGAATTATACTGAAACACCAGCATGATGAAAAAACAAATGTAGAATTGCTAAATGCATGTTGTCCAAAGATTGTGCGAGCTGTCGTAACTCTGCTTCGAAAAAAACCAACAAAAAACCCCAGTGGCTGTCTCATGATTTGCTTCAGCTGAGCATCAGGCCATGACGAGTCTGATTTGTCTCTGTATAGAAGCCATGCATCAGAGTATATAAAAAAAAAGGTGAAAATGAAAGAAGTACTTGTAATTTTTTTGAGGGGCACACAAAAAGCAGTGATGGTATTAGAATAGATGATGTGAACCAGTGACACCACACGCAGAATACTGCAATTTTTTTCAAGGCATTGATTTGTATCTGATTTAAATTTCAGCGTGGAGAAACAGAATGATGCTTTCCAGGTTCCAATAAGGTTTTACTGCCCCTGTGTTCTATCTGTGCAGAATTTCCCCTTGCTACTTTTAGAAGGAGAATATTTTATATACCATTACTTTAACTACTTTTTGATCTGAACTTAATCATCCTCTTTTACAATGTTTAGGTTAAGGAGGTTTTTATGGCATTCTGGTATTGGCTTTGAAAATCTTTAGTCACTGATATCTTTGTTGCTCATTAAGTATGTTTTAATTTTTAAACCAAGACTTCTATCTAAATGTTGGTTTCTTTTGGTGGAGATCTTTCTATAATTATGAAAAGACCTCCTACATTTTCAGCCAGCTAGCTGGATTTTTCACTTGAATGATGTGGAGCAACTAGCATTGCTTGTTAGGTTATAATTCAAGACAAAGTGATTTTGTGGAAAATCTGTTAGAAAGTGAATTTTTTCTTTCTCTAAAATAGAAAGAATAAGATGAAAACTAGCCAAAGGACTGATCACATTTATAGTGAATAGTATAGGTACTGATGTATATGGCTGTTTGAAATTATCAGTGCCTTGTCCTGGATAACCTCATGCTTGTGAAGGGACCTGAAACATATGAATGTGGGATTAGATTTACTTGGCCCTAAGAAAAGAATGTTTCTTTTAATTTGAAACAAGCTTTCTTGAACAGATTTGGAGAGGCACATTATGTCTTGTCTAATTGGCAAAATCAGCTCTCCAAGAAATGCATGGTATTTTCAAAGCCAGAATGCATGACTTTGCCTGCAAATATTTTGAACGTTATGTGAGCTAGTAGCTGAAGCATTTCACTAAAAACTAGGACTCATGGGTGTTTTTCCCTATCTCTCCTAATACATCTAAATCTGAAGCTTTCTAGTACTGGCTGCCCAAGTTGAGAAGCTCAGGGCTTCATCTTCAGTGATGCTCAGCTTTTTGTAACGGCCTTTCCAAACGCCGGTGGGTTTGTGGATGTGGCACCTGTCAGAAGATACAGTCTCATTTTAGCATCCGTCTAGAAAATCTCAGACTTGCCTTTCTGCTCGAGTCTGCATGGCTGCAAAGCCAGGGTAGGTTGCAGCTGCCTCACAGGCTGCTGTGTTTTGAATTTGGGAATCTGTGCGAGGCTTGTGTGTGTGTGCATGTGAAAGGTGCTTCCAAAGTGCTGCAGGAGTCTTGGGCAAATGCGGTGCAAGCCTCAACCCTTCAGCAGTTTGCCATTAGCTGCGGTGTAGCTGGAGGGCAGAGGAGCCTGCAGCACCCGGCTCTGCCCTGGGCTTCTCCTCCCCGGGTGCTTGCTGGGCAACGGGATGGTTTTGTGTCAATCGAGTTCCAGCTTTTTTTCCCAGTAAGTATTTGTCGATTGAAATTGAAGAATTGCAAGCACAATTCATCTTAGCGTACAGAGAGCAGCGGGTGCAAGCAGCGCTGACTGGGACCAGACATTGACATACGGGCCGTCATCAAACTAATTGTTGTTTGAATTACCTGTTATGATCCGATGACAAATCTGCTTCGCTCCTGCCACTGGAGCAGAAAATGTAGCTTGAATTGGCGTGATGTTAGCAAGTGTAAACTGTACTTCAACAAGATGGATAAACCCAATTATGGGGCAGACCTGTAGAGAGAAAATCCATTTAAATCTCGTAATGTTAAGCAGAGCTGTGTTTAATTCATTTGGACCAATTTGGAAATGATGTATGAGTGTTGGTGAACATTAGTCAAAGGGAGAAGGGCCGGGGAAAGAGATGCAGTGCTCAGGCAGGATGGCAGAGGAGAGCTGCACCGTCTCAGTGGTTAGCACTAATGGCTGGGGAAGGCTGAAATGACAAAAAGATGTACTAACTGCTCGTACGAGAACAGCCCAGTGTAAATGAACCAATAAGAGAAACATATGGAGCAGAAAGAAGGTGTAGAGTTTTTCTTAAAACTATTGATCTTTCCAATTGAGAAGGAAATACATATAAATTGAAAGCAGCATTTGGGGGTTGGTGTTTTTTTGGTTGGTTGGTTGTTTTTTTGTTTGTTTTATTTTATGGACTGCCACAAAGTGTGGTGGATTTTTTTTATTTCCCCCTCCCCCCCAGTTTCTCAGGCTTTTAAATTTATATTTTCTTTTTCATTATTATTTTATTGTGAACAAAGGGTAGGGATTGGTCACTTCCTTGTGGTTGTTCTTGGTGCTGGGATTGCTTTGTGGGATGTGTTTAATGTGTGCTTATTCAGAGGTTTTCCAGCTACGGCTTTCCTTATTTTAAAAGAAAATTAAGTGCCACATTGTGCATGCAGATTGATTGACGTATTCCAGAGGATGCGGATGTTGTACAATAATGGCCTAAGAAGCTGTCACTGCTTATTTACTGGTTTAATACCTAAAATGTGTTCACTAGGCAGTTGGCAAACGCCGAGGAAGATACAAGCGAACAATCTCACGAAGGAATTGCTTTGGCAAGACAGAAGGGTTGAACAATGAATGTACTTGACTCTCTTGTTTGTGGTCTTCAGCGGGTTCCAGCAAAGCTAACCCACATGCACATGTTCTGTCTCATTCTGGACAAAAAAAATCATCTTTTCTTGTGTTACTCACTTAAGGCCCTTTCCACAAAACTTAAAGTAGTAAATAAAGAGGCAATGTTCTTATTTACATCCCTTGCTGCTTCCTTCCCTCCCCTTGTCACAACGCTCTGCTCTACTCCTGCAACCCCTGCTAGCAAATAACACAGAGAAGGGAACCTGTCCCAGGGTATGGGTCACCAGGTTTGGCTTTTGAGGTCAGGTAGTTATTTTGTGACATTTGTAGAGGCTGCTGAAGCTGGAGTGAAATAACTAGCCCATGATGTGTAGAATTTAGGAAATCTTCCAATAATTCCTCATTTCTGGTGCACCTGAAAGCTCCTTGCAATAACAAGTGATTCTGCAGGACTTCAGTACAGGGAAAAGAGGTGATCTTCATTTCCAGTCATCTATACTTCAAAGCATATTAATTTTGGAAGGCATGATTTCATTTTAATATCTGTAAATTTAAGCTATTAAAAATCCTTTCAAATTATTTTATTTCCATCTTGGGATTCTGAATGAATAGCATTTCAGCATAATGAGGAGAGACCCATCAGCCTTTTTGGGAAGGCAGGGAGACCTTGTTCCTTTCTTGTCCTGAAAGTCCATTTAGCCTTGGTGAAAACAAGTTGAGAAAGGCTTGCTTTAAGGGCATCAAAGAGATCTACCTGCAAGTTGTTTAAAAGGCCTTGGTTCTAATGCATGTGAACATCGCATCAGCTGGACATGGTGGTGCTGGGAAAAAGGTGTTTTATGTCTCTTCTTGTATGTAGCTATGTAGTGGTAAAAGGAGCAGTGTAATTCACTGAGCTGTGACATCAAGGTATAGGTAGGTCCTTCTGGAGAGCCTGGAAGAATCCATATTAAAACAACAATGTATAACACACCGTGAGTGTCACACGAGCCCCTTTCTGGCACTGTCACTGTGGTCAAGCCCCGTCACTCACCCCTCCCCTCTCTACGGGATCAGCAGGGACAACGAAAGCTCTGGGGACTTCATGGTAGCTACTCTTACATTGTCAACACTTCCTCTTATAATCCCTGCTCTGAGAATAACCAAATATTCAGACTTAGCAACTGTTTTTCCTGCCTAGTAACTTCATCTCCCACAATGTCTGCCTTTGAGAATGTGTCTGGATTGCCCAGTAAACCACTGTGTGTGTGTGTGTGGTTTCTTTTTTCCCCCTTGTGGGTCATTCTTTTTTAAGTCTGCAAAACTGGCCCGCCAGCTGCTGTGCTTTAGAATTGCTTAATACTCTTATTTAATTATTAAATTGTTTTTATTCAATTTTTTTTAAAGGCTTGAAATGCAAGCGAGATGAATTGAGGGCCTTTTGGTGCCTTGGGATGTGTGTGCATTGCACAGGAACATTGGGTTTATACTTAATTAAAAGGTCACTGTTGAACAAGGCGACTGTCTGCTGGATCCTAGATGCCAACACAGGATTCACTCTTAATCTGGAGGGTACGGATCATATTGAACGTGTGTGGTATAGGGATGCAATACGTCCCCCGTGACTGTCCCTTAAGAAACATCATTCGGCTAGTAAGGATATTGGACATGGTGTTGTTTAAAATGGAGGAACGATGCAGAAGTTGTTGAACCCAAAGTGTTGAGAGGGCTCCTGAATGCTACAGACAATCCTGTTTGCCCTTTAGGCTGGTTGGTTCTGCCTCAGTTTGCCCATCTATGAAATAAGAGCAACACTGCTTGCTTAATGCTTAGCCCGGGGCAGGAGGTCATATACTCTGTATTTTGGAAAATGTGCTGTCTTGAGGTAGAAGGGACTTTGGAGGAGTGGGGTTAGAGTAAATGAGAGCTTGATAAAATGAAAGAACTTGTTTTGTGTGGGTTTTTTTCTTGTTGTTTTTAAATATTCACTTCCCCTGAAAAACCTCATATTTTTTTTCCTTTTGACTTCCTAACAAAATCATATATGAAAACATAAGCTGCTGAGTGATTATGCCAGCTGACAGTTTGAGCTGTGTATTTGGACTTCTCTTTCTTTTCTCTCCTACCAGATGCTGATTGTATTCAATAATTATGTATATGAAAGAATTTTCATTATGGCATTGTGGTTTCATGTTCTCAGAAGTGTTTGGAACGGGGTAGCCATGAGAAGCCAGATTGCATGACACATCTCAGGCTTTGTTTCTCCCTGACCACATGCACATTTTTTTTTTTGCTTTCCTCTTAAAGTTTGAGCAAAAATTGTATTGATTCTGGCAGTCTCATGGAGAATCCCACTCCAAGTCAGTAGGGCTATAACCTACTGCTTATTTGGAATTTTTTAAATGGAGTTTGACTAAAGAATGATTCCCGCCCCCCATGCTACCATAGCTTATTCTTGCTGCAGACCTCCATGGTCTGACCAAAAATTACAAGAAAATGAATACGTAAGGCTTGTGCCACATACACCACTGAGGACTGGGCTTGTTGGATTTAGAATTCTGTAAGAGACTGTGCTCACACAAAATACATGTTCTCGAGGTTGGTCTTGGAGTTTAAACAGGCTCTACCATTTCTAAGCACTGTTTTGGAGCAGGTTTCAGATCTTGCTGTGTTGGCAAACCTGTTGTCATTTTTAGACACTAAACTCCCATTTTTATAACAATAGAATATGTTTATTTTGAAAGGTGATGAACTATTACCTTATAAATTCAGCTCTTGTAAGGCTGCCTGTAACCAAATCTCAGCAACAGGGCTGAGAATTTTACCTCAATTATGTGTGAACTTCAGAGTCTATCTGGAAATGTGTGATACTATGATTATTTGTTGAATTTTTTGTTTGTGGGGTTTTTTTTTCCTAACAAGAAAGAAATGCAAAAGAACAGAAACAACATGTCAGGGAATAGAATAGTGAATGTTTCTAACACAGTATCAACTTTAGCTTGCTGCTCATATTCAGTGTTTTCCTATCTTCTGATTTTTCTGGTAAATGGTGTATTAAAGAAAAAATGCGTTATAAGCATACAGGATGGGCAGTACTGCTGGGGTAGACTTGTTGGAAACCAAATGCTTCATTTTTTAGGAAAGTTCAAGATAGCATAAATATTACAAGGCAGCTTTTTGAAAATATCATGTTTGAAGGCATTATTGAAGGTATTATTCTGTATTGACTGATTTTTTTGTATGCTATTCTGTGCTTAGACAGAGTGATGGAGTTTGTATTATGTTGTTGTTTTTTATTTTCAATCAGTATGCAAAGTACTGGTTGCATTGGTGTGCGAATTGAGGGGAACCAAATGAATTGGTTTGCTGTCAAAAACCACATGCAAAGTACCTATGGTTTTGATTTCTGCTTTAGTGGTTCTGTTATCATTGTTATTTACACCGAGAGTGGCTTTTTATCTCCGAGTTTGTGCTCTTTAGCCTACTTTGCAGTTGGGTTCTTGGTTTTGTGGTTTTTATCAGCAATGTTCAGTGTAGCTTCTAGAGTTCTTAATTTTCCTCTTTGCAATTGCTATTGCTAGCTAGATCTTGAAGCTAGATAAGTAGAAAAAGTGCTTGAGAGTTACCGTAGGATAAAATACCTCCCCTTGACCATGACATGAACTGCATGGAGACCAAACTTCTCCCTTTCAGGAAAGCTACTTAAGGATGTGTCTGACTTTAAGACTCTCAAGGAGTCTGAAATTGTTGAAAGAGCTGTTTCTCTCAGAATTCTGTACATGTCTAATATCTCACAAAATAGGGACATAATTATGATTTTTAAAGAATTTAATTAAAATAATTAAATAAATTATTTAACTTTTAATACAAGAGACTCTCTTTGAGTGCTACTTACTTTCAGTAATGCTTTTGCTTTGTATTGCCTGTATAAAATACATTGTGAAGAGAAAAAAATAAATCATGAGCCTTGAATTTTCCAGCTGAAGGTTGATGAATGAAGGCTTGGAAAGTGAAGAGTTGGTGTTTTTTAAGTTTATCAAGTATGAAAACTCTTGTGTTTTTGTGTGTTTGAGGGCAGTGGAAACCTCTTCTTGAGGTTGGGGTTCTAATGTTTTTTTCCTAGGATCATGCTCCCAAGATCTTTGATGTTTCTTAAACAGTACAACACTGTCACCCGTATGATAAAATCGAGAAATGGAAATTCTGTTTGCTTCTGTCAATAGCCTTGGGAAAGTCAGTAGTGATGAAAGATTTTTGCATCCAAAAGAAAGCAGAAGCCAGATATAAAGTACTTGATTCAGTCACTACCTCCATCCACCACCTCATACCCTGTGCACGATTCTTCCTAATGGTAGACTAACTTTGGAAGGACAGTGTTTCACTGTTCATTTCTCTGATTTCATCAAACTCGATAATAATATTGTATTGAGAACTAAAGCTATCAATTCATTATTAGTGATGTTTAATAAAGAACTTTCTAGTTTAACCTGTGGTGTGACCATAAACACCTTTTAGAAGCCTTTTGTCTTCTGCTTGACGTCTTCCTGAAAAGTAGAGGAGATGTTCTATGTCTCCTGTACAACTGAGTTACGTCTGGCAAACAGAGGTGATTCTAGAAAGGACATGTGATTTCTTGAAAACACACAGGAGTGACCAAGGTGGCCCATGTATAGTTGGGGCCCATGAATGGGGCTGCTAGAGGCTATACTGTGACATAATTTATCTCCCTGGGGTTGGGAAACAAAAGACTACACAGAAAATGAGCAACAGGATGATTCATCTTATTGATAGGCATGAAATTAAGGGCAGCAAAAAGAGGAAATTTGTTGCCAGTTTTGTATTATTTTGCTGCATGCCCATTTCTTTTGTTTGCAAGGAATTCTCTCCTGCTTGAGGACTTTTTCATTTTACAGCTCGCGGCGCTCTGTGGGCATCAGGACTGTAGACTGTAAGTGACTTAACATCACTTTCAAAAGAGTGGGGTACAGTTTATGGGCACAGTAAACACCTTCTGATGGTGCGTTCCAATTAATAAGTGTATAGCCAGTGGTGTGCTGTAGAAGGTGATTTTACTTGATCTTTTGTGATTAGTGCTGAGAAATGTAGCTTTATATGCACAAACCCATTTTATAAATTGTGGACTATATTTAATTAGCATTAGGCACCCATGGGCACCTCATCTACACTTCTCCCACTAATCTGTCTCCCTGGGACTCCACTGCTCCAAACAGCTCAGTGTCTTCAGCCAGGATTTACAGATTAATGAAGCTGCCAGGGAAACATTCCCTTCTTATCTGTTTGTCTGTGGAAATACCCCCAAATATTAACTCTGACTACAAGCCCAAGACAAGCAGTTTTTATGTCTCAGCTGCTGGCAGCTCTTTCCGTAGCTAAAAGTGTCATGATTTCTGAAACCTGATGCTTTATCCCCCAGTACTAGAAACAGGAGTTTCAGTCCCCTGGTGAGGGGAGGGACCCAGCTTCCCAGCAGAGCAAAGTCAGCTCATTTGTTTCTCTCATTATTTCATGGCTTGGGAAGGCTGGAAGTTTAGTATATGGAAGTACTCATTTATGTTGTAGGAAGTTCCTGGAATGCTTTCTCAGTGATGCTTCATTTAGCTGGGACCTGGATGGGTTTTCAGGGAGGAGACCTGGGACGCTGCTTTTGTGTGTTACACACTTCTCAGTTTGTTGCCCACTCAGAGAGGCACCACCTTACTTAGCATCTATGTTGCATTTCACAGGTCTCTCATTTAAAGGTTTCCCTTTTCCGTGCCTCGCGTTTTCACTCCCATCTGTTTTTTGGGCAGGGTCAGTCTTTCTCACTCTCTTGTTTGTACAGTACCTAGCACAAAAGGACTCTGTTCTCCATGGTGCCTTTGGGCACTGCTGTTAGGCAAATAAAAGGATATAAAATTTGCATCAAACTTTTTTGCAACTCGTCTTTCACAACAAACTGCCTGTGCCAATCTGTATCAGGCAGCGATGTCTCAAGTGCTGGATGGGACTGTGTGAAGGATTAAGATTTTGGGATCTGGAGCACTGTTGTCAGCCACCCTGGATTGCAGACTTGGGCACGGTTATAAACCCTGTCTCCAGACTCTCACTTTGTGAACAAATGTGGTTCCTACAAAGGCAACAGTAGCAGTCCTGTTAGTTAGGTTAATTAAACCAGAACTAAATATTTTATGAAGTAATTCCTTAAATTTTTATTGCTCTGGGATTAGAGAAAAAAAAAATCAGTTTTTTTCCTTTTTTTTTTTCTTTATTTCTTTCCAATGGCTTCCCTGAGCAGTAAGCAAGGTCCTATTTAGAATGCACGTCTCTGGATAAAAGGTTAGATTTCCTAGAAGTAATGTAAAATACCTCTATGTGGATGTACCTTCACGCCCTAAGGAGGTGGTGAATTGAACTTTTTTGGTTTTCTGTGAGCCCTGGAATCTCAAGAAATAAATCTTGACTCAGAAAGGCTCAGGCTAATTCTGGGGTGGAGCTAGAGAGAATTGTGCCCTTCCTACTTGAAGATAGAAGTTGACCCTGTTTAGCTCAAGGCCTAAGGGCTTTATGAACCCATCCCAAGGTTTGGTCTTTGTTAGATGTTATTCCACATGCCATGAATGGACACGGAGAGTAGACACGGTGTAGTCCTGCAGCTGTATTGGAAGCTATTGGCTTCATTCTGTGGTGGACGCATGTCCATATCTGAGATGATCAGAAGGAATAGTTTGTGGATAGATGGAGAAAAATAATAGAGAATGAGGTATGTGGAGACATCTCTCTCTTTCCTACTCTACTGGTTATTTATTATTTTCCCTTTGAGTGCTTGCTGGATCTTACTTCAGTTATGCAGGAAGTTACACAAAATGGTGAATGGTGCCAAGTTATGTGTTGTGTCTGCCTCAGCCACCCTTCTCCTTCCTCCCTTCATGCTGCACGCTTGTTGACTGTTTAATATATGTAATATTGTACATAAAATACGTAATATGTAATTAAAAATTAACTATTGGAGCTTGATAATACTTGAGCTTGAATAAACTAGTTAAAACGGAATGGGTAAAAGATGGCATGGAGAGCCAGGCATCTTCCCATGCTTATCTGGTTGAAGTCCCAAGGTCTTGCCAACGTTTTTGAGGGGGACAGCCTGAGGTGGTGCTGATTGTATTTTACAGGGGGGGAAAGCGAGCCATAAAGAGCTTGAGTGAGTTGGTTTAGTTCCTGAAAGGGGCTGATTTGGATAGACCTAGACATTAAAGCCAATGAGCTGGATATAGGCTTTTTCTTCCCTTTAGTCATATAGAGATTTATGGTTGTCAGGGGTGGGACCACCTCCTTGATGGTCAAATAGCATGTGCCCATGCCCCATCTGGTGGTGCTGCCTTCTTCTGCTGGTGAGGGACCAAGCAGGGGGCTGGGAAGGACTGAAGCCACCATGCAGCTGGAGTCTGTCAGTGTGAAGAAGTTGACTGAGTACTTGCATGTTTGAAGTATGCAGCACCTCTGGGACGTGTGTGAGGCAATGCTGTTTACTTGTATCTTCTTGTTTTCTTGCGTAGTGCAAGCTTGTATCCGAGGCCACCTCTGTTATTCCTGGGCAGTCTCCAAAAGGATCTTAAGGCATTTGGAGTCTCTTCTCCCTTGCCTGTGATTTCCTTGGTGGAGCACTGCGGATCAGACTTGTGTCATGATTTAGCTTCTGATCTTTGCTGAACAGGGCTGCTGGGGCTGGTCAGTAGGCACTAGAAAGATGGTTTTCTCTATTCAGTCGTACTCTCAACCAAGAAAAATATATCTAGGTGTTGTATTTGGTATCAGCTAGCATCAGCTTGATGCTCCTACAAAGCATTGTTACCTCGAGGAATAAGAATATAAAACAACACTGGGACTCTTATGAAGACTTTGCCACATCCCTTCCTGTAGTTGGAAGAGCTAACTATCATCTTACTCAATGGACTCCAGCTTGGTGTCCACTAGAAAGAGTTTAACTGAAGTAAAACAAAGCTTACTGGAACTACTGGTTGGTGGGGTGTTTTCTCCCAGGCTGGTATTTTAGCTGATCCGATTTGCTCAAGCCCTTGCAACTCTTTTCCTTATTCCTTCCTCTCCTTTCCTCCCATTCCAACGCTCTACAAAGCTGCTGTAAGAGTAGGTTATCTTGACACAGAGGCTGCAAATGCTGCTGTGGGCACTTGGAGTAATTCTCAGCTTCACCTTCTGCAGAGCTGTGGCTTTCTCCTGGAGAAGAGCCTTGAGGTGTTTAACACAGAGCTTGCATTGTGCTCCCTCCCAGAAGTACCCGGCCAGGGCACTCCACCATCTTCTGGGAGTAAGTCTCCTTTTTGTTGGAGGTGTTATTGTTAAGGGTTTAGTGAGTGTCTGGTGTAATTCAAACTTTGTGTAAGAGTTGCCTTTGTGTTTTCCCTCCAGATAGAATTTATGACTAGAAGTCATATCTTTTCTTAAGCTGATCTTTTTTTTTCCTTTGAATTGTGTTAGGCTCCTTCTATGAACAATTTCAGAGCGGTGTTCGTGCCTGTTGCCTGTCCTTTTTATAATTTATATATGTACAATATATCAGTGTTATTGTAAGGATTGGTTTCTGTTGACTTCACCTGAGAAACCTCATTGCTGTCTTCCTTGGTAGATAAAACCAGTTTCGAAGTACCACAATTCCTTCAATTGGATTCCAGTCTGACCAGGTCCAGCACATGGAGCATTCCAGGAAGCAATGTTTTCTGCAGAGTAGATCTCTGATATGAACATGAGATAAATCTGAAAGTCTTAAACCCCAACAAAATAAAAACCCCCAAACAAGAATCCTGCCAGAACAGTGATGGTACAGAACTAATCGACAGGAATATTTTTATTAGGGGATTGGGAAAGCAGAAAAAGGCCACCTTTTATTTTGGCTACTTTGTTTCATATAATTGACCCTCCCCTGGCCTGTCTGTATCGGGTTCCTCCAATGGGTGGGTGCTCCTCTTCCATCCCCTCCTCCCCTTCTAAGAGTGAGTGTTGATCTGAGAAGCTTATTCCAGCAATTGTTTGAATTGAAATGGCTTTTGTAAGGGGGTTGGTGTAGGTTTTTTCCACTCTTAATGTTGGGACAGCCTGTGCAATGTGTTCCATGAAGTCAGCAGCTGAATCTTTTAAATTGTACCCTCTTGTCCCTTGCTCTTCCTTTCTCCCTCCTATTTTGGCTGCATGGTCTGCTGGAGGGGCAGAAAACAAGTTTGGCACCCGCATGGTAGAGAGCACTGATTAGTTCCTAAAAGCAGCAGCAAGTTGATTGCTTGCAGAGGTGATATAAACCCTTGCTCTGGGGTACATCAGGTTGGATTTCTCATGCTTTATCTTATAAAGCCTAAATTAACAGCTGGTTTGGTTTGAGTTCTCTGGGATCTGACTAAAGGATTACAGCCCATTCTCAAGTGAGTCAATCTAGTTTAATTTATTTCAGGTCTATCAAAAAAGATCAATCAAAGCTCTTTTGAAAGTAAAGCTGGAATCGGCCTGTGTGCTTAGATGTCACTGTTGTTGTGTTTACTTTGCTTCTCTGGTGGAAAAATATTCAGATTGCAGCTGAGCCTGTATTGCAGTAATTTGTTTTCTTTTCAAATACAGTTAGATTTTTTTACAAGGTTGCTTGTGCTTTGAGAACCGTTGCAGCTTGCATGTATGTCTAACCAAGTCTCTTCATGTTTTTTTTGTGAATCCTTGAACTTGAAACTGTACTTGAACTGGGAAGGATCGTGGTTTAGTGGTTAAAAAATGCAAGTAGGAGTTGGGAATCCAGATTCCTCTGCTGATTGCTAGACCTAAGACATGACCTCAGGCATCTCCTTTAATTGCTGTTTGTCTCAGTTTCCCCATCTGTACAATAGGAACAACAGCATTCAAAGGTGATCTAGACACAGAGTAGCTTGTGTTTACATAAGGGTGCAACTTAGAAATCATCATATTCAACTGGGTGCAACTCCGTACGTTTTCTGAAATTGGTGGTCTATATTGCTGTCTTGGTGTGTGTAGAGCTGGAAATGACAGTATAGCTAATGCTATGCAGAGTTTTTGGCTCGATAGACTAGCTAATCAGATTTTAGGGAGCCAACTTGCTGCAGGAAGCAAAGTATTGAACTGGTACAAAACCTCTGTACCAGTTTCTGTTTTTTAAAATCTTTCAGAGCCCAAGCGTCCCGGCAGACTTCATGCTAGATCAGGTATCAGCTGGCCTCCTGCCACAGACATAAACTCCATACCATGGTCTCTTGTTAATTTGACAAGAACATAATTGAGTGCCTACACCCTAACTGGATAGATGCTGGATGATCTGGTACTGCAGACATGTGATAAACATTGTGGAAATGTGGCCTGATTTTAGTGGTTGCACAGGAGCTTGTACGAGTTTGGTTTCATTAATTCCAGTGCTGATGTTTAAGGTGCTCATTTCTACTTGCAGTCAAGGTAGAAGCATGGCATAAAAAATGAGAAAAATACACTACCAAGGCTTCAGCCAGAGGATGCTCACCTCAGTTCTGCATTTCTTTCATTGCATGAATTGAACGTGAAGTTGTTCATTTACTGGCACGTAGCTTGGTCTCCCTGAATCCCATTCAGGTGCTTCCTGGACCTTTGGGAAGGAGGAGTGGCTCTCCATGCCAGTCTGAAGTCATGCAGCATTAAATGTGCTTCACTGGTGGAGAAACCCTGTTGCAGCATACCAGCCCGCTCTTGAAATCAGTTCGCCAGCACCTCCCATGACTTCCATGGAAGTCTGAGTGAGGCCACTGGAAGTGAGACGTTATGAAGCAATGCTTTGCAAAATAGAATGGGTGTCTTGCAGAAGTCTTCAGCAGGAGAGAGGTTTGTGTAGTAAAGCTTTTGTTTAATACTTGGTGCATTCTCTTTCAAGCAGGGATCATCTTGAACTTTTTTGGGGATTGAGTAAGCCATTTCTTGTTCATTTTTATTTTTCCACTGATTTGTTGTTGTTTTTTTTTGGTTTTGTTTTTTTTTTAAAAAAACAAACCCAAAATATAAAAAAGTTCAAATTCCTGAACACACTTGCAAATTCAGCTCCTTCATGTTGTTCTTATCTGCATTATTTCTCACGGTGTTAGAAGTCAGTGACTGTATTTTCAGCCACTACAAGCTGGTCTTTCAGGTATGAACTCAAGCTGAACTACTAGTGGCAGTTTTGGTGATGGGGCGTCTGAGATGACCTTGCCTGTCTCTGGTCCATGTGACAAATCTCTGCTATGACCAGCTTGGGTTCTTGCTTAAGAAAAATTTCCATATGTATTTTAAATACCAGGAATCAACAGCTAAAGTCCTTTTTTTGTACTGTCTGGCTGTTTGAGTCTTTTTGTTCTAGTCTACTTCCCAGCCACCAAGCAATTCTCCTCAGTCTCCTACCTGAACAAGTGAAATGACTGCCACTCCTCTTGCAGATAAAGAGTATTTTTAAGATCTCCTCTCCACTACTTTTAAAAGCCAGCCGTTCTTTGGGCAGCTGCTCTTGCATTTAGGTACTTAAAAAGAAGCAGCAGCAGACAGGTGCTTGCAGACTGAATATGGAATTCTTGGAGTGGCTTAGTGTAATTTTATTTTTTTTTAATCCTGCCAAGACAAATTAGTCAGGATGTCACTTGTTGGATCACTAGACGATAGACTTGAGTGGTGGTCGGGCTGAGTCCTCCCATATGAGTTACGGTGGTCCCGGGAGTGTTTTGTACCCCCTGTGGAGATGGATGCAGGTGTGTTCTCACACCTGAATGTTACTCTTGGAAATATGATTATTAGTCTGATAACAATTTCCAGTAGCTGATTATTTTTTTATTTCCCAAATATGGAAAGGTTTATAGGTGTTTGAGATATGAAGACCCTATATCTACTCTGTGTTGGCAAACTGAGGACTACAGCAGTTATCAATGTGTATTTTCCAGTCTATTTCAAAGCAAACTGACAATTAGTGAATCACTTCCCATTCCTGTCCTATTTAGCAACCTGTAACGCCTCTGAGTGAAGTCTTCCCTTTTAAAAGCCTAGTCGCTGGGATTACCTCCTTTTGATCCTCCCTTGCACCTGAGCCCTTCGTAATGCCACCCCCCATCCCTGCTACTCTTACCTGAGTGAAAAAAAACCCACAAACCAAACAAGAAAGGAGGTCCAGAGTAAATGCTAATAATTGTGCATGTAATGTAATTGGAAGCGTTTCATTGACATGCTTATGTGAGCTGCTTCTTCATCTTAGTGCTTGAATGTACCACTAGACTTGCATTTAGCTTCTTGTGGCTGCTCTTTGATGCAGGTAGGCCATATTATAAATAGGCTTGTTGCTATGGTGAAAATAGGAGTCCTTGTCTGCCGAGTGTAACCTTTCCTACTTTTCTGGACATTGTAATTTATTTTTTTCCCTTCTTCTTTTTGAATATGCCGTAATAGAACAGAATCGTGTTGTCTTTTAGGGGAAGGAATTTCAGTTGATGAGTTGGCTTGGAGGACAGTACTTTCAAGGTGTCTTCAAGAAGTTGTGGGTGGTTTTTGGGAGGTGAAGGGAGAGGCTGGAAATCCCTTTTGTGATGACTCAGCACTACTGAGAGATCGGCAGGCTTCTTCCCCCACCCCTTCAGGGAGAGAGAGATGAAAAAGCTTTCCCCTGCTCTTTCCTCTTACCTGGCTTCTCTCCGTTATTTTTACAAGGTTAATGCATTGTGCTCGGAGTTTGCATTGTTGTGCCAATAAAACTTTAATAGTGATGATCAGATTGACGTGTGCACGGACAGAAAATGAATATTGGGGATTCAGTTGAGAAAGGAAGGTACGTGTTTGTCTGTAGCTGCCTGCAAGGTCCAAGGACTGCTGAGGCTCATTTCAAGGGCTCCGGGGAAGGGAGTGCTCTTCAGGGCTGATGGCTATAAAAGCTGAAGATGGCTGTGCCTGTCCATTAATCTATTGAACTCATTGTTTTCCATATCCCTGTTTTATTTTGTTACTATGCTGTGTTTTGTTCAAAAGAAACTGGAAAAATCAAGTGTGACTAAGGGCTTTGTGAGGCAGCAAGCTCTTAAGGAGAAGGCAGTAAAAAAGGGTGAGACTTTTCTTTCTGTTGCTCTGCCATTGAGGACAGCAGTGGCTGCAGCCACCCCTCAGCACACCTTACGTGCACCTATCCGCTGTGATAGGATCTCTGAGGGGGGTGTCTGCCAAAACATCTGGGGCTTGCTCTGTCTTGGCCCAGATTACCACCGTGGTGGTCACACTGTCCCCTCTGAGCCCCTGTGCCCAGCTCTGCTGGGAGTTGGTGCCAGGGACTGCAGCTCAGCCAGAAACCCACTGCTGCAAAGACACAGCTCTTGGCTTTCTGCTGAGGGCTTCCCCTGGAGGTTTGAAATAACCTACTCACCACATTGTCCACCTTCTCTTCAACCTCCCAGCAATTAATCTATTTTTCATTTCAAGTGTATTTTTCATAACTGCTCTGAGGTCTTGGAAGAGGGAAAACTGACTGTGCTTAATTCAAGTTCAGTTCTTTCCTCCCTCTGACCTCTCAGTATTTTCAAATGAAGATGATTAATCTTATTTAAGAAAAAATAAACTATGTCGTCCTCTAGCTGTTCTAGGGAAGTTTAGTTGTAGTTGAAAATAAAACCAAAGGGCAGGGTGTAGGAAATCCCATGCACCTAATTTTAGGGAATCTAAATCAGAAGTTTGTATTTCTCTACTCTGAAATGCTTCTTAGGAGCTTTCGCCTATGCCTTGTCCTTGTGCCTAAGGGGTTTAATTCCCTCTTCTTTGTGTTGACCTGGAAAAGTACCAAGTCACTACAAGTGTAGAGTGGCATCAGAGGAGCGGGAGGGTTTGGACTAGCTCAGGTTTGCTGCTGTTGAATGAAGCAACCCACAGTGAAACACATGCCTTGTGTGGGAGAAAGGCCTGTCCTTTCACCATGAAGTAGTCTCTGGTAATGTGGACTTAGGACTTTTTTGTCTGCTTTTCATTTTTCCTACATCTGTTATTATCAAAGTCTATGGGCAAATATGCCTTCAGCAGACGGTTGGCTTCTTTCCTTTTGTTTTCTCAGTCATCCAGGACTATTTATCCAGAAGAATATTTTTAGAGAGCAACCTCCTTTCTGAATAAGTCTGTGTTGCCCCATCATGGCTCTCCGTGTCCCCAGGGGTGCAGATAACACTCGGTGAGGTACAGGGGGAGTTGTGCTCAGGAGGCTGTGGGTGCTGTTGGGCTTCACAAGCTCCCCAGATGCCTTGTGCCCCTGTGAAGCAGCTTCAGCCAAGGTGCCATCTCCCCACCCCAAAGCAGTGGGGAGGAAGGGCAGTTACATGGTGGGAACAGGGTGTGGGTTGGGATGGAGAGTGAGGTGGTGCATGAAAAGGTGTCCTGTTCCCTGCTCCTCCTCCTCAGCATCCCGCTTTCGTGTGCTGGCTGGGCTTCATGCTGGGGCTGCACTGCTGTGAGTTGTTTCAATAGCTAAAAAAAGGAGTAAAACAAGGGATAACTTGGGTGAATGACCTGCCTGTCCTAGCAAATTTATTTTAATTTAGAAGTTTAAAAATGGCCCTGTTATCCGCTAATATTAGAGTTTTGTGTGACCTGACATGTTACGTTCGTGACCCAAGCGAGGAGGAGAGGGGAAGCGGTGCTGAATGGGGCTGCTGTACTTGAGGCTATTTTTCTCCCAGCCCCAGAAGCAGGACAATATCCCAGAATAGCAGGCGGTAGGGAAGTGGTGCTAGAGCGGGGACAGCCTGCCGTGCCCAGGACAGCTGCAGTGCTGCCTCCTCCGCGGGACGCAGACCTGGGACCCTGCTCATTTGTCATCGCGGATCCCATGGCTGCTGCGTGTCCCCCTTGCTGCTGATGTGCTGCCTGCCCCAGCAGGTCCCCAGCTCTGCCTGCTGTTGGGACCCTCGCTCCTGCCTGAAGCCTGGTGGGGGTGGCCTTTGAAGCTCTGCAGAGCATCACCCCACCACAGGAGGTAGGCTGGGGGTGGCACTGGGTCACGCAAGTGATGAACTGTGATGTGGGATCTATTTCCAGCCCTGCCACAAACTTCCCGTTTTCATTTTTGGAGCAAATCACCGAAACTCCCTCTCCCCCTTCCTGCCCATATGCAAAATGGGGCTGAGCTCACTGTGCTCATGGGAGTGGTCTTTAAATAGATCTTTGCTTAGAGAGTGCTGTAGACGGCAAGTTGCTGGATGGATGCAAGACAGTATAAAAGTATGACTGGAGAAAGAGATGGATTTATTTTTTTTAAACCATTCCTTCCTGCACAAAGTACTATATAGTTTTTTGGGTTTTTTTAAAAAGTTAAAAAAAATCTTCCAAGTCTTCCATGCCTGACTTTTCATCGTGAGATGAAAAATGAGCATAAGAGGAGGGCTGGCAATGAGAAGTTACTACAGCTATCTTTTGGGTATGGAAATGTTGAGAGGATGGGAAGGAAGGGCTTTGGCAGGTTGGCTGATCTTTCTGGCCAAGACAGGCCAGGTCTGGCTGCTTTCCCAAGCTGGGTGAAGAACTCAAACTTTCCCAGCTTCCAGCAACCAAAGTTACATTGATAGTTGAGTTAGATCCATTCTTTGGTCACAGAGGAAGCTTTTGCTCACCCATTATATATTTTACACTTCCAAAATCCCACCTACATGTGCATTTCTTGCTAATAACTCCAAGTGCAGAAGCACAGGGTTGATCATCGGGCCCCCGTCTTCTCCCCACTCATGCTGAGTAGAGTTTGGTTGAGGGGAAGATGGCAAGTTGTTCCTTTACCAAATTCAGCAGAGCAGCCCATGTGCTGTATGTTTATATTTGGATAAATTTGGTGGGTTTTGATTTCTACATACTGGGGTAGAGTCTCGCATGTGAGAGGGACTTTCTTTACATTAGTTACCACATCACTAGCTTTTTTAACTGAAATGCTTGTGATTTCACAATGGGAGGAAGAGACTTGGATCCAATTAAATAACGTGATTAGATTTGATACTGAGTACCCCGGGTGAGGGTCCAACAAAATATTTTTCTTTAGCCTTAACCTGGATACCAGCAATATGGGTCTTTTACTGGTTTTGGTGTCACTTGCTTATGGGATAGCCCTCCACTTTATTGAAGGGATCATGGTGATGTTCCAGAGAGCCACTAACAGCCATCAGATAACTAAGGAAGGTGTTTCCAAGACATATGGCTTTAGCATATTTGCTGCCTGTGTATTTATGTGCTGTATCTAGATTGCCTGTGTCTGATGGTTCCTGGACAGGTATATTTGCATCTATTAGCACTACTTGTGAATCACC
Organism: Aegotheles bennettii; assembly: GCA_013398125.1. Classification (NCBI taxonomy): domain Eukaryota; kingdom Metazoa; phylum Chordata; class Aves; order Caprimulgiformes; family Aegothelidae; genus Aegotheles; species Aegotheles bennettii. Next base: position 40,466 of record VZRW01005371.1, read on the forward strand.
TTGGTATTCAAGATCTGCCTGAAAAGTGTTAAATAAATGTGAGACCTCTGTCAGAATGTAGTCATCGGAGTAAAAGGCTAGATTTTGGGGGGAATGGCTTTGTCATTGATGTTGCTTCTGCTAGGAATTTTGACCATTATTGGAAAGGAGGAATTAAAATGGTAGAATCGAATCAGCATTGAAATGAAACCAGCTGACAGCAGCTGTGGACAACCATGTGATTTGGGGAAATGGATTTAGAGCTGGTGAGGCAGAGTCACAGTGCAAAGAAAGCTTTTTCTTTCTCATTTCCCTCCTCTAAAATAGCTAACTTTTCCGTTGCTTTCCAAAGTGCCTGCTGCCAATTGATTTATCCCCTGATAATAGTCTCAAGTTGTTTAGTTTGTCTTCTGTAAATATATGCACAAGTTGTAATAACAAACAAACAGTGTTGCTGCCATGTATGTTAAGACCTGCTGTATTTCGTGGGGAAGGAGGAATTAAAAGGTCTGTGCTGTGTTGCTCTGGGGCTCTGAATGTCTGCCTGGGAAATGGTGGGGAAGGGTTTGCCTCTTTACGAGAGGCTACAGGGCAGGTTTGCTGGTGATATTTAGTGAGTGTTAGCAAAGTTGATCTGAAACTCTTAAAGATATGGTGCTTTTTTCTTGTCTCTTCTTAAGTCCTGCTTTTACTGGGATTTTTGTGTGTGAAATGTATGAGAAGATCCCACCTGAGCAGAAGTGAAGTGGAAATGGCCTCACGTCTCCATTTGATTTTGGAGATCGATGTCCGTTCCTTTTTCCTTTATGAAATCTATATGTTTCTTGGTATACTGACATCACTTTCATGAGGGAAAACATTTTCCTATATTAAGAAGATACACAATGCCTTTGGTAGCCTTTCTGCCCATGCTGCTCACTGCTGTCAGTGATGCCAATGGTGAGCTTTGCTCAGTGTTTCACCCACCACAGGGCTTCTGAACCTGAGCTCACAGAATCATAGAATCACAGATTCTGAGCTTGCGTTTGCCCAGGGAGGTTCAGAAGTGGTGGGGCTCTGGAAGGAGAGAAAACTACTTTAAATGCAATAAAAGAGCAAATCTGAGAAAAGGCAGAATGGAACAGTTGGGTACTAACAAGATGCAGGTTTGTTTAGGATTACTGGTCAAGAACAGAACAAAGTTTGCCCACTGAGACCCACAGCTGGGTGAAGAGCAGGGGCACAGGGCTTGACAAAGCTGTAGTGTGGGTGCTCTGCTACATGAGTGGTCTCGAGGACAGGGATTTTAATCCTATTGCGTGGGTGGAAAGTGTAAGGGATTAGATAATTTGGGATTATCTGCAGGATCCCCTTACATTAATGTCAGTATACTTTAAACAGATCCATGTATTCATTTTGTTCATGCAACTGGGCACTGCTTAATTTGTTGTGGCTCAGTAAACCAGACAGTACCTAAAATGCTCTCAGTTTAACATCTGATGTGGGGGCTGAAGCAGAAAGCTGTATTAGGAGAAAGCAGGATTGATGGTTCTTTTGCCATATTAACTTTATGGAAAGGGTTAATTGCTGGATGGTTCGTGAAAGCCATGACCTGAACCTCTGTAGTAAGTTTTTAAACAGGGTCTACTGTTAAACACTTCTTCACAGTTGGAGTTTCATTTAGATGTGGAAGGCACTTTGGGACTAAAAAAATTAAGAAAAAAAAAAAATAAAAAAATAAATACAGGTGTGTTGAGGTTTTTTTTTGGTCAGGTTTTATCAACTTTTATTGTGGAAAGTTCGTGGTGCGTTTCTAGAAAGGGACAAATAACCAGCTCTGACTGGGTTTGCTGATGTGACACCACGGAGGATGGGTCAATTTTGCACTCATCCATTTTTTAGTGGCTTGAACTTTGTCAGTACAGCAGCAAACTCTCTGGTCACTCTTTGGAGAGTTCCCACCTTGCCAGCACAGCCTGTCTGCAGTCGGGTGTGCGCCTTACAGAGCAAACAGGGGCAGGAGGTTTAGTACACAGCATTAGCTTTGAGGCAAACCTTTATTTTTCTGCTTCAGGGTTTCACATCAAGTCACACTCCCTCCTCCCACATTTTCTTCCTTGCCATCTCCCTCTCCTCTTCCAGGTTTCTTATCATCACTGTACAGGCTAGCAGCTTCTTTCAGCCTTGCAGCTAAAGAAGGCTTTGCTACAGCCAAAAAAAAACCCCAAACCAACCCAAAAAGAAGAAAACCAAGTCCCAAAACACCCAACCCAAACCCCAGGTCCTGTCCTGATGCTTGTCTCGGTATAACTGAGGCAGCTCAGTGGCCAGGAGATTGCTGAATGGCTGGAAATAGCAGCTATCTTAAGTCTATGGAGGGGCCGTGTGTACGGCTGCATCTAAAATTTTTATCACCACCACTGCAGGTGAAAGGCTTTCATTCGGCTGTGCTGGTCCAGCAAAGTCTATTTTATTTATGTGCTTCCAAGCCCTTAAAACTTCTTTTAGGGTACATCAGTAGGGAGTTAATAGAAACTTTGAAATAGGAAAAATGCCTGTGGGTTAAGCAAAAACCCAGCTGACCAACGTGAGCATAAAGCTGGTACTTAGTTGGTAGGTCATTTGCTGCGGGGGAGAGGGGAAGGTGGACTGCTGGACCACAGATAGCATTTCCCAGGGGCAAAGAAGTTGTAAACACAATTAGCAGCTCTTAATTTGGAAAGCAGCATACATTTTATTTTGCTTGTGTTTGTATATTCTTGTAGAAAATGCTTCTAAGTCTTACTGCAGTCGGTTGTCGTTTTAATATTAGCTCAGCACATTTATTCGTATGTATGAGCTAGAGCTGCACGTATATGGGCCACTATAAAAATAATCACATTTGGGAAGAGTGCAAATATTTTAAGGTTTATTGTTTATTCTCAGTAACTTCCTTAAAAAAGCCCAGCAAACAAAAAATGCCTTCACAGAGAAGTTTGACTCAGGTTTAAAATTTCTTCCGTTCAAGTTCTCTTCAAGAGAAGTGGAGTTGTGTATTTTTCTTTTTTTTCAACAAAATGTACTTTCTTAAAGACTGCAGTGTCTTAAGCACCAGCATACTGCTCTACCTTGTTTCTGTTAAATGGGATTAGAAGGGATTTAATTCTGTGAGAATTTCTGTGTGTTGCAGGAGGTGACTTTTTACAGCGTGTTGGAGCAAGCGGTACATGACGCTCTCCTCCTGTTCCCATTGCATCCCTCTGCTCTCACCTGGGTTTTCCCTTGGTGCCATTACCCAAGCATCTGGGGCACCTTGGATCAGGCCGGGTGGGGGAGCGAGAAGGTGGGTCAGGAATGAAAATACAACTTGAAGACTGGGTGGTTAGGAGCAAATTGTATTGATTTCTCTTTGCAGGTCTGGTGGTTTTGAAAGCCACTTGCTGTGCAGCTTTAAAGCTCTTCCTGCCATATGTGCAGAAAATAAATGCTAGCAAGGTGGCCAGCACTGCTCGGGCACTGATGTGGCCATGCCTTGGAGCACCTGGGTGACTTGAAATACACTGCAACATGCAGGGCTGCTCCGGCTTAAAAGTTAAGCAGGTGCTTGGATGGGTCAGAGGCTGCAGGTATCATGTTAGCTCCTGTCTAAACACAAGTGCTGCCTTTACTTTTTGAGCAAAATATTGTCCCTGCCTTCCTTTTCCTCCCAGTTTCATCAGTCTCTTTCTGGCTTTTTTCAAGCTGAGTGATTTTTTTTGGCACTGTGAACACGCTGCACGTAGTAGGAACCATGACTTGAAATGGAGTATAAATAGAGAGGGAGAGTAGCTGTTCTGTTTGCCACGGAGAGAGCAAACAGAACTCGGGGCTTTTGGAGACAGCTAGATTGTTATATGTTTGCTTATTTTTTTAATTTTTTTAGAGGACTTTGAATTTTTTGGTGATATTATGGAGACTTAGGTGCAGAATTTGAATCTTGGGGCTGTGCCTTTGTAAGCTACCATTGCTGTCCTCCATTTATCACAAGGAGAAACTAACTCTTGAACAGCATCTCCGCAGGTAGGAGACGTGCAGGATTTGTTTCAGGATCTCATTTCCTTTCTTCCCATCCCAGTTTTAGCAGTTGCTTCTTCGCACACTCATTTTATATAGTTTTTTGGCTGATACACAGATAATTCTGACTTTTTTTTTAATTCCTTTTTATTTCCTCCTTCCCTCCCCAACTCCCTTTGTGTCCCTCGTAGCTCTAGAGAACAGGCTTGTTTATTGCTGATAGTGTGGTTGATGCCAAGAAATCCTGACTCCTGGTGCATTATCGCAGGGCTGTGACGCAGGGCAGGATCACATTCCAGATCTAGGTCTTGTTTATTTTGGATCCTTCTCGTGCTGTGGAGCAGCAACTAATACTTGACTTCTCACACTGCTCCATCGGCTCCATCTTCTGCTGCCTGGGATCTCGCCGCCTCCTCGCGTGTGCCTGCCCGGTCTGCTCGCCCTGTGCTCCAAACCCCCAGGGAGAGGAGGGCTGGGGAGAGAGCTGAGGGATTCCTCCTCATGAAAAAGCTTTACCAAGAGGCCGGCTGGTCCTTTTGTATTAGAAACCGTGACTGGAGGGTTATTTTTTTTGTTGTGGTTTGGGGTTGGTTTTTTTTATTTTTCTTTCTTTTTATTTTTTTTCCCTCTAGTTGTTTGAATTGCAATTTTAAGAAATGAGGAATTAGTGTAGAAACTGGTGATGTTACCTGGGGTTTGCAGATTCAGAGCTCCCCTGCATCTGTTACTTGCAATCTTGATCCAAGCTCATCTATCATTTTACAATTTAGTGTTGAGGTTTTTATCTTTTTTCTTTTTTCCTTTCCTTCTCTCCCCACCTTTTTTCCCCTCTCTGCATATTGCTTGCCCTGTGCAACAGATGTGAGGCTCTGATCCCACTTCCATTGAAGTCAATAGCCAAATTCCTATCGACTTCACTGACAGTGAGAGCGAGCCCCTGTCTAGGGAGTGAGGATTAGAGCTAAGTAGGAGTAAGTAAAGTACAATAAAATCAGAATATCCTACTTACTGCTTAATGCCATGAATTCTGTTTTGAAGAATTTCTGTTTTGAATCCCATGGCTTTTTATGCTGGTGAATGCCAAGAGCTGAATTCACGGGGGTGGGGAAGAGGAGGAGCTGACAAGCATAAGAGGGTTTTGGTTTCTAGAGTTAGGAGGGACATGGGTAGAAAGGAATGAAAAACAGTCCGTGATTCCTTCGTGACCCTGCGGTAAAAGGACTTCAGCTGATGGATGAGGGGCTTGGTTTGGCAGACAGGCTGCACTGGATCCACTTTTGACCGTGTCAACCAAGTGTCACTGTCTAAATCTGGAATGCTGTTGTGTATTATGGGAATATAAATAAACCCAAAAAAAGGCTCAGGAAGGGGAAAATGGTTGGACAGAATCTTAAAATAAAAAAATTATATATATATATATAAGATTGCCCCCTTCCCATTCCCTTCTAAACACATGGCTAAAATAAAAATAATAAAGCCCAAACCAAACCCAAAAGCCCCAAACAAAAAAAAACCCCAACAGGCTGAGTGAGGGGAAAAGTGATTACTTTCTAGATGTTTTCCTGCAGGACCAGCATTCCCAAAGGCACCCAGGTCTGCTCCAGGGAGGTGGTGGTGAGATGTGGCAGAAGCTACCTCATCCCCACGCAGCCGCTTCCTCAGCAGCCCCTGTGCCTGCCTGGGGACATGTAGTGGCCGTGGGTGTCCCCTCCTGCCTGGGGTGTGGTGACATGTGAGGGGGTGTGTGGACTTGGACCCCTGCAGATAGCAGCATGGTCTTTAGCACCACTGCCTCTCTGGCCCCACAAGGAAGAATGGGCTGTTATCCCGGCAGGGCAATATTATCCGCGTTTTACAAGCAGGAAGGCAGAGGCGAAGGGTTTGTTTTCGTGTGACTCATTCAGGATGGCCCAGGAGACGGTGGCGGACGTGGAAACTCAGTCTCGCAGAGTCCTGGTCCTGTGTTGTCTCTCTCTGTCCTGCAGAGCTCGTGGGCTTGCACCACGTACCAGCTGGGGATCTTTGTCTCGTGAGGAATGTGCTGCTGGCACGTGGCCGCTGTCCCTCCGAGCAGCGTGCAAGGTGTGGCTTTGTGTCAGAGGGGGTGATGGGCAGCTGCTGATTTTAGGGAGCAGAGCAGTCTGGAACTGCCAGAAAATGCAACGACAGAGAAAGAAGCCCCATTTCTGGGGTCATGAACCCGGGTAGACAGGGCACGTGGATTTTGCTGCACCGCTTCCTCGTGTCACCGCTCTGCGAGGATGCTTTCTTCACTCGCTTTTCCTTTCTTTTTCCCTTCGCTCTCTCTTTTGGCCAGGATTTTAACATATATCACAGGCTGGTAGGCTAAGAGCCTGGGACTTCCCCTCACCACACTCAAAGCCTTTGATCTTTTGCTTTGGAGGTAACATCAAAAGAATGGCTGAGAAAGACAGCCAGCGCTGTGAAGTTCAACGTTCAAGTTAATAGCTTGACTGAAGGTTGTGCTGCATTGCTGGAGCTGGAGTAAACAGAGGCGAGCGCACGCATTTCCCTGGAAATGGACCCTAGTGCTGCAGAAGGGCTTCATTTGCATTCACAATTAATCTCGGCCCTACTGAAGGGCAGGCTTGTCGTTTTATTTTGTTACTTTTTTTTTATACATTTTTTTTTTTTAAATTCCTCCCACACAGGAGGAATAAGTGGGACGATGGCTGCAGGGAGATGCTTTGCTCGGTGGTCCTTATGGCTGGCAGTGGCCACTTATACACCCTTGCAGCCCTGTCCTGCAGCTTCCCTGCACTTTATCATTTCTGCATTTTCTCTGTTTTCAAAATGATTAAGCTAAAGTTTGTTGGCAAAAAATTGCTTTCCTCCTCTATTAATAATAATAGTAACAGTAACAATAACAATAATAATAGTAACAATAATAATAATACTAATAATAATAACAACAACAACAATAATAATATCATCACTAACCACTCCCTGCCCAAGCATACAGTGGATATTATGGACTTCCCCATGCCAGATAATTCTTTTTCATTCTGTTCCCACTTCTGTTTGGAATGCTTCTGCCATGTGTGGGTGAATAGCTGCTCCATCCATTTTTCCATTGCCATCTTTTGCTATTTTGGTAGCCTCTGTTTGGGGTGTGTGTGTGTAGGGGTTGCTTTGGCTTTTGTTTTTGTGGGGTTTTTTCTTTTTTTTTTTTCTCCTTCATGTACACTGAAAATAAGGTGTGGAATTTTGTCTGATTTTGCATGATGGTGTACAGCCAGGCCCCTTTCTGCATGGCTGGGAATACGAGGTAGAAGCTACCAGGCAGCACAGGATGGTCACATGTAGTTAATGATTTGACATTGGTGATAATAATATTGGAATTGGAGTTTCTGAGGGGCAAAACACTGAAGACTCCAGCAACTTCACTGTGATGCTTGACACTTGTGGATGAGTTGGCCTGATATATTATATTTACAAGTTTAAAGCATGGTTATGCACAACTGATAGGATATGGGTTTGTCTGCAGTGTATTTTGGGGATGTATGTAAGTAGAGTGATTGATGTGTGACACCGAAGGGCTCAGTTCATTTTCAAACACATTTGTATGAGAGAGATGCGCCAAGGATACTGTTAGTCCCCAGGCAGAGGTGTATTCTTCTTCATCCTGGAACAAAACAGGAGACTTAGGTGAGGAGAAAAGTTAATGGCCTTAATAAACTCAGAGAGAAGGTTTAAAATTACTTCAATGGTGAAAGCACTTTTTCTGATATGACTCCAACTTCTGTAAATTTACTTACAAAAAAGTATTAGTCACTGTAGTTTTGCAAATTCTTGACCTTTTGAGCTTTGCTTCGCTGTGGGTCTTAAATCACTCACCAGTGCAAGGGATGGGATTCACAAAGCAAAGCCAATCAGGCACTCAAGTCCTTATGGCTTCTTGGAAAAATTCTGGCCTGAATACTTTGCCCTGTGGAGTAAATTAACTGCTCTGAAGCATGTGGGAGTTTGGGACATTTGTGCCCTCTCGAGGAAATGTGGAATGCTCCGACGGGTAATGACCCCACTGGATGAGACCACGGGGCTCTTTCCACAGGACAGTGAGGCGTGTTAATTTTTCAGCCAATTATCATTCAGAAGTGATGGCAAAACATCCAGCTCCACAGAAAGACAGCCTGGCCAGGTCTTGTAGGAGCTGCTGATCTTTTCCTGGACCGATGGAAAAGATGGTAGATGATTGCATTGAGGTCCTGCATTTTTCTTCTGCCGGTGTTTATCCAGCAAGCAGGAGGAGAAATCTTTCTCCTTTATTTTTAACAGAACGCAGCTAATTATTCTGGTTAGACCCATACACAGTCAGAGGAATTTTTCTCCAATGCTAGGGCTACCCCTCCTGATAGCAGTCACTGGAAAATCCCCCCCTGGGAGGGCTCGCCTGAGGCGTGGGGAGGGCAGGGCAGTTTGAGTTCCCCTTGCCCTTCAGGTAGCATCCTACAGACAACATGTTGCAAATCCTCGTATAGCTTATGAGGGGGAGAGGAGGAAAAGAATAATAATATTCAGTAGATTAGCAGCTATGGTATCATCACACGTTGCTTAATAAGCCTGATGTTACATGTGAGATTTAAGCTCCTTAGTGGGAGCAGGGTGCGCTGTAATGACCTTTTGTGTGCAGGTCTGTTGAGATGAAAGGTCCCTCCTGAGGTTATCGGGTTAGCTGTGCAGCATGCAGAAACATGGGCTGCAGCTTATTGTCCTCTGCAGATACTCCTCAGTCTATTAATGCTCTTCAAAATCTGTTTAGGATCCTGGTTTTTCTTCCTCTGATTTTACCTAGGACAAATCTGACTTGGAAATAGAACAGAAATGCTGTGTCATGATTTTTAAAATAAATAAATAAGCAATTGCTATGAAAGGGAGCTCATTGATCCTTACCCACTTCGTTTATAATTACCCTTACATGCAGTCATCCTACCTCATCTTTAAAAAACAAAACCACCTCTCAGAGCCCCACGAGGCAGCTAACACAGCTTGGTGTGTCCCTCCCCGCTCCGGTCTCTCCAACCTCAAGAACTTATAAAATATAAGTGTCCACAATGAGGTTATAAAATGTTGTAAGATCGGAGCCTTTGCTTTCCCGGCTGTTCAGTAAAGAGGTTGGTGTCTCTTGGATGTGCCCTGAGGCTCTGAAACCTGAGGCCTGCCCACATCTTGAGTTCTACTTTCCTCCTTGCAAAGTGCCTCTGGCAAGTGGAGCTGTCGATGCAGCCCCTTCCACCCCCCGCCCTGCTAAGAAAAAGCCTTTTTTTTTTTTCCCCTTTAAGACAGCTGTAACAAACCTCGAATAGCTACTGGTTTTTTATCAGTTGCAGGTAAGGCTAAAATCTAAAATATTCATTTGACACTTGTGGGTCTGGGGCACTCGGCACAGGCGCGTGGAAGCTCAGATGCTGCTGATTTGGCTGTGGCTCTCCCAGTGGATCTGTGAGGGGATGGTGTGTGCCCCCATCCTCACTCAAGCCACTGTGGGGACCACTCTGTCCCGTCGGGGTCCGAGCTGCTGTCCCAGTGCCCTGGCCAGGCCCTTGGCTTTCAGAGAGCATCCTGTAGGTGAGTGCTCTTTTGCAGGCTGGCTCCTGGGTGGTCCAGGGCTGGGCTGTCACCTCCCAGAGCCTCTCCCCAGGGATTCCTGCCCTCTCCTCCTGCCTGGGCTTGTCGCACCCCCGGCTCCCACCCTCCTGCAAAGGCGAAGTGCGAGGAACTCCCAGGATTTGGCAATAAACAGGCTGCCCTGGGCTGGCTCTGGAAGGGTGAACTGCTGTGCATCCCCCTCTGTCCCCTTCCTGGGCAACGTGGGGTTTTGCAGGTGTTTCACAGCCTTGGGGGGCTGCTGGGGCCTCTGCATTCCCCCCTCCTGTGGCTGAGCAGGGATGTGCCCGATTTTGGGGAGAACTCCCACAGGGAGCAAGGCATTTGTGTATGGCATCGAAGTGGTGGGGTTGAAGCTTTTCTGCATTTAACTCTGTATGAACCTGCCTCACTATCCTCAGCGGAGATTCCACTCCCATTACAAAGCCAAATACATCTTTCTGCTCTGCTTTCTGCCTCTTAAGTGGAAGTTGTTTTTCTAATACCTGCTAAGTTCCTTTATTTTTATGCTTTTTTACATATTCATATCGAGAGATTGGGAACATAATATACACGAACACGCTTAAAAACCACTTGGTGTTCCCAACCCGCGCTCCTCTAAATAAATAAATTTAAAAGTTGCCTTGCGGGCCAGCCAGTTCAAAATGCCTGCACTATATTTAGCAACAAGAGCAACATTTTCGGCTATTTACGGATTTATACGCTCAGGGCTGCTCTGATGACTCCTTTGTTTTAACTTTGGGGCTGTGGCATGTGAGTGTGACAAATGCAAATCTGTTGTGTCTGCGGGAGCGGGCTCTGCTCCCCGGGGCCAGCAGTGAGGTGTTCGCCTCCGGGTTGCTGCATAAAAGCAACCCTCACCTCCAAAACAAACCTCTTCCCCAACCACAAGAATTTGGCGCATGGGGCAGAGTCCCTCCAGGACATGAGCTATTGCAGAGCTGCTGATACCCTTCTCCCTGGGACAGAGCCTCCCTCCCAGCCAGCATTTCTACACACATTTATTATTTTTTTAAAAATTACATTTTTTTTTTCTCCTGCCTCTCTTCCCCCCACCCTTTGAGAGGAAAAATGCAGGCTCATGCATGTTACATTTTTCCCTATGCAGAAGAAAATCTGGTTTTTCTTTTCTCCTTGTAGATACATGGAACAACATGATTTCAATTTGCTGTTTAAAAAAGTGGGTTTTCCTTTTCTTTCCCCAATTCATTAAAACCAAAAAGATTATTTTGTGTTAGTGCATTGTGCTGACTTTTGTTTCTTGTCACTTCATCTCGGGGAGTGGATGTGCCAGTACAGTTGTTTTGACTTAAGAAAACTTACCTAAATAATCAAAAAGAACTTTTATCCAAAACTTCCAGTAGTGTATTTTGTACATTTTTGTCCTTAAAATATGTCAGTTCAACAGAATTCACTTAAATTTAATGCATAATCTACTCTTACTTGAAAATTCAAAATTCCTTTCAAATGCCACACTGTTACTTGAATTTTACAGGAACTGGACACATTTTCAATGGAGTGCCTTTTTTATCAGGAAAAATAATTAACAGTGGTCTCAATTCTGGACCATACTTGCTTTTATATCGTGTCTATCTGCATCTCCTTTAAGAAAAAGCCCAACATTTTATTTGTTTTTGAAGAAGAGTTTGTGTGGCTGATGATTCAACTAAGAATATTTTTAAAATACTTAATTTAAATACCATAAATGCATAGTGCATTGTTTTGGTGGTGCTGGAGGAAACCAGAAAATAAATACACAGGGTGACTGCCCAGGAACAAGAGGTGACAGCACAGATTTAGTGAATACTTCATTTGTTTGGTTTTGCTTTCATCACAAATGATTCATTTAGTCCTCTGCCTAAATATAATTCTTCTTACTTAACCAGGAGTCAGCTTTGCCTCTGGGCAGACGGGGTGTCTCTTCCATGAGTATCTGAAGGCAAGCCTTCTTCTCCTCAGCTTCTGATGGAGAATTGAGACATCCAGCTTGTGTTTGGAAGGAGAAATGGGTGCGAGTGGTCTTGCTGGCCCCACAGACTAACGCTGTCAGAGAAGCAAATAGGAGGATTATTGATAGGGGAAACAACTGGTGCCGAATCCTGGGAGGGAACGTTTCTTTCCCAGCTCTCTAGGAGGGATTTGGAAAGAGTCATAATCCTGGGATAGGAGTAATTTGTTACAGCAAGATGATACTTGAGTGGCAGGAGGATTCTGGCGGAGGCAGCTAGAGGGTTTTATTCAGAGGAGTAGCTGGTCTTGCAGAAGGTCAGTCTGACACAAATCCTACCCCAGCCCACAAGTTTTGTTTCTCAGCCAGCGCAATTAGCTGAGGGGACTCTTGACCTCTTTTACATCTTTCAAAGACATCTCTACATATCTGAGCTAAAAGATAACGGCGAGGAATGTGGACCAGGATATGATGTGGTGGGAAGTTGTGGGTTTTTTCTTTTTTCCATAGCAGGCTTTCTGAAAAACAAAACCTCAACAGCAACCTTCTCAGCTTCTCCTAGGAGGTCAGAATATTGCTGGTTTCAGTGTTATCTCCAGGACTTTTTCCTGAGGTTGCCTTTAGGTTACATTTTTGAGTTAACTTTTTGTTTTGGTTTTTTTTTTTTAAAAAAAAAGACAAAAGTTAGCAACCCTGGGGGAAAGAGAATTTTGCAAGTTCTTGGTTTTCACAAGGGCCCAGAACCCTTGGAGCCATCTATTCCGCAGTAACCCCTTGCTGCATTGAAGACCCAATTGCACATGGAAACCACAAGGGAGGCGACAGGAAATTTGGTATGAAATTTGCTGGGTTTACTAGAGAGTGGCTCTCGGCAGTTCACCCAGAATTGCTACATCGACAGGAATTTTTGTGGTAGTGATTCGAGTCATGAGTTTCACTTACCCAACAGTGGAAGAAAATATGACTCTTTCAGTAAAACCCCGTTAGGTGATGTTACAGTAACAAGAAACAGCTAAATTCTCCTGTAGCACCTTTACTCCAGGATCCGACCTACCAGTGCCTCTCGTTGGCAGCTACTTCACGGGACATGAGATGAGAAATTGAGTCAAAGACTGATGGAAAACAAACAAACCCCAACCCAGATAGTCTGAGAGGCCCCTTTGGAGGGAGTTGTGCCTCACTGGGCATCCTTCTCCTGTCTCACCCTGGTCAGGTGTCTGCTGGCTTCTGATAGCTGGAGGTGCTGAGTGCTTTATAAATCACCCCTCTTTTGGCTCAGATTTTGTAAACTGAGGCTTCTGAACTTGTGCAGCTCCTCGCAGAAAGTGTGTGACAGTGCTGCTTTGGTGAGGGCCACCACCATGCAGCCGGCCTGCTGCCACTGCCGGCCCCAGCCCTTCTCCTCCATCCCTTTGCACCGTAAGAAACCAAATCAGACTTATTTTTCCTCCTACAAATAGAGAACACTTGAGAGAACAGATTGGGCAACCGTCAGTCTCTGATGGTAGTAACAGAGGCGGGTGGCAGGTAGGACTGGTCCAGGGCAGAGGTGCACAAAGATAGGCCTCTGTCTGGTGTGGTGTTTGGGTTTTTTATGCACACATATACACAGTGGGAAATGGTACCAGTTCAGCAACCATTTTGCATCCTGGTCATGTAGAGATAACTTTCCTGATGGGCATTACCACCAGGGTACCGAAGAAGTCTGTTTAATGTTTCCCAGAATTAGGAAACGTGTAACTCCCGCTCCAGACTCTGAGTGGTGGAAGCGAGGGGAAGATGTGGGGTGGCTCTGGAGAGCCCCTTTTACTCCTTAAGCCACAACGCTGTCCTGTGCCACAGATCCAAGTGGTGAGGTGAGAAAGAAGCAGGACAGAGCAGATGCGTTCTGCAATATTAAAGCAGAACCAAGCTGGTTGACCACTGAGCTTTGTTGTTTTTGTTTGCTTTGGTTTATTTTAGGGTTTTTTGTTTTTCCTTATAAATAAATTCAAAAGATAGTTGCCAAGATTAAAAGTTTTAGTACCTCCTTTACAAATGGAGTTATGCTCCAAATGGAGTTACGCTTCCAAACAGTTGGAAAGTTTTAAGGGAGGCAAGGTTCCTCTGGAGCAGCCCTTCTGTTACAATGGATGCAGTTGAGTGCCGTGATCTCTGTCTCTAACGTGCTGTCAGATATTTTTGCTGTCTTTATTTAATGGGGAGGAAAGGAATTATATTTTATAGACCATAAAATGCATTCTTGGACTTCACGCAAACACTAGTTACCAATTGTTCTCTCACTCTCTGGGAGATTGCCAGGAGGAGAAATTCAGTGTGGGTCTGTACATCAAATTGTTCGGTGAGTCTTGGAGGCTGGTTTAGCTTTTAGTCTAAACAAGCCATATCTACAGAACAACTTTGTTGAGATTTCATGACTCTCCCATTCTTTCTCTAATGGAAACTCTATGCTTGAGTGGAACAGAACAGGTTGCAGAGAATTTGGGGAAAGTAGTTTGAAGATGAAGTTGTTTCTTTGCTGGCTTAAAGTAGGTAGATAAAAAGTTTGTTCTTGTTCCTTGACTGAAATTACACTTTTATTTGTGCCTGTCTTTTGGAACAGTACTTTGTAGACATCCAAATTGTACTCAGCCAGCCTGCTGATTTCCGCATTAAGGGCTGTAGAGGCTTTAAAATGAAATGTGAAAAAATTAATGGTGCTTTCCCAAGCTCCACCCAGGATCAAGAAACACGGCCTGCAGTTGTTTTGCTGAGATACCATGTGAACTGCAGAAAGTAATGCTGTACTTCTGTGTCACATGAACACTCTTCCTCTTGTAAAGCTAAAAAAAAAAAAAGATTTTTAATTCCCACAGTAGCTGATTAGCATTTACTTTGCTTCTTCGTGCTTGGTATCCTACAACTCAACTATAGGCTACTAACCTTGCTTCATTAGAAGCGAAAAACCTGTTTTACTTCAATATTTCAGTAGAACTGACAGCAAGAATGCTTTTCACCTATGTCAGAATGAGCAAATAATTATCTGAATTTGCTTGAACTTTCCTAGGCAATAATTTTTAAGGAAGCTTCTGGTTATTCTCTTTAGCTCTCCCCCCTGGCAACCTCCTCTGTGTCCTTATCACTGTGTGTAGAAAAGCAGTGTAAGTAGGAGTGATGTGTGGCAGCAGTAATGGGAGGTAGCTGTTATACCACATCTCATCTGGGATGCAGGAGAAGAGCTGTGTGTGCTGGAAGAGCATGGATCCTGGTGGTTAGGTTGGAAGGCAACTGATCTGGTGCTTCTGGGATGTTCCTCCGTCTCCCCTCAGTCTGACTGCTCACCCAAGAGGGAACTGCAGTTGTTGAGATGCTCATGGGGCCTAAACTATTTCTTTGTGCCTTGTTCCACCCCAGAACGGGCACCCTCTTTACCTGTTGCCTTAGGTTGCTCTATGCCTTCAGTGAGGCACTTCCAGGTTACAGGATTTCTGCTTTCAGGCATCCCTCCTTTGAGATGACATCGAACCGTTTAATCGCTAACACATTTCTTGCAACTTCTAGGCTGTGGAGGGCTCTGCCTTCTCCTTTTTTATGGCCTAGGAGCACTTCAGCAATGTGACAAAGGCACAGGCAAAATATTAAAATGGGCAACTCAAGGCCCTCATTTCAGGGACTCTTGTGTATTACTGGAAGGGAAGGAGACAAGGTCATTTGAGTTCTCCATAACGGCAAAATTTAAGGCATTAGAAGTGTCTTGTTCAGGAATACTTCTCACAAGGTGGTTTGGCTGGTACCAGTGCTGGTGGGTAACTAGCAGTTTCAGTTGGGAAGAGGACTTAATGCCCTATGTGCATGTGTCTGTGCAGGTACACAATGCTTACCAGTTCTTTTTGTGCCACTTTTTCCCTATTAATATATTCTATTTAATAACTTATTTTTGCAGTGTGATAGTTTAAAGGGTGATATTAGTTTTTTTAAAAAAATAAAGTGGAGATACGTGATAAATACTTCTAGGTTCTACAATTTCATGCTTTCATTTCTTGCGTGCTGTGGGGAAATCTTTTGTGTGGAAAGGATTGGTCTCATTGAAATGAGCCTCGTTGCTCTCATTTTGAGCAACTCCCCTGTGCCTCGTTGTGGTACATTACATATTCTATAGAAGGGCTGAACATTGTGGGTGGTGTCTATTACTTCTCATACAAAAAATTCCAGACATTGCAGATCTGCAAGAAGTAGCAGGCCCTTTTAAAAGTTCCTTCAGCAAGCTCCTTCAGTGATTTAAAATAAATCCTTCAGATTTTGCTCTCACAGTGCCCACTTCTACAAACAAGGTGGTAACTGAAGACCAGAATAAGGGGTTGAGGTAAATTAAGGGATGGAGCAGAAGCTGAAAGTCTGCTTTTAAATCCTTAGAGGCTTTGCCTTCTGACTTAAGGGGGGACACTAGTAGGTTGCAGAACTTTATTTGTAGGTACCAAGATGAGTATCCTCTTGCAATTATTTTTCTTGTCTGCAGAGATCAATTACAGTCTTATTAAGCTCCGTCTTTGTTCATATCACCTTCCCCATAAATCTCAGCCCTCCCCTCAGCATTGCACTCCTGTGTTACTACTGGATTATCTCTGGTTAAAATTTATCTAGGTGCTCCCTCCCAGAAGAGTTGCTAGCTAAATATCAGAGAAACTCCTGAGCCTCAAAGTTGATGTCCAGCTGCGTACCTCCATGCGATTCTGCAATGCTGGCCAAGGGAGAGACTAACAGCAAAACGGGGATCAGGAATATTTCTGGCTGCATGGCATCTGGAGATCCAGGGAGAAAGTGCAGACTTCGAAGGTGGAGATGTGGTCCCATGGTTACGGGAGGTATTGGAGGCCTGTGGCATCAAGCTGACTCCAGGAGCCCTGCTCCTACTTGTTTCAATTCCTGGGAGCCAATAAGCTCCAACTGCAGGAAATCTGAGCTGGAAAGTGTTGTGCAGCTTTCCCTCTGTTCAAAAATATGACTTATTTTTCTTTTGAATTGCATTTATGTATTTATATGCTAGGGGAATCACTCAGCAGGGAAAACAATAGTGTGACAAGGGAGCAGATCCAGGTTGGACACCAGTGCAGGAAACACCTGCGAGCTCAGTGCCATCCCTTCCATTGGGGCTGTGCCGTGGCGAGCCTGGCCCTGGCGTTGGAAGGGTGGCTGCTGGCTGTGAGTAAGAATTTCCGCCAAAGTCCTCTAGTCTTGAATGTGAAGTTTAGCTGCTTTTGACTAACTGCTGTGAATTCTTGGGAAAGATGTTTGTTTGCTCTGCTGATGCCCAGGAAGGCAGCTGCCAGGGGTGCTATTTGGTGGGGTGGGTGTGCAGAGCTGCTCTCTGTGGGTCTGTGCTTTGCAGGATCTTCTGGTTGCAGAAGGGAGGTGTGGATGTGATGACCACAGGAGTGGAGAGTAGAGTGTGGAGGGTTTATTTTTTGTTTTGTTTCTTTTCTTCCCATTCTACAGAAAAAAATCTGGGCTGTTCAAATCATTTGCCTTTTCCCTTGTGCTGACAATTTAACAGCCTTTTTAAAAGCTTTGGTTTCTCTCAAGTACGCTCACCCCATACGTGTTTTAATTTTTGTGCGGAGGCCTGGAGCTTAACAATTATTTTGCTTAAGCTCTCTGAGACTTGCCATAAAACTTTTTTTTTTTTTTTAAAAAAACACACACATGCTAATGATCCCCATCAGATCATATTGTTAAACAGGGAATAAAATACTTAGGCCAAGATGACATTATTTTAAAAAATGTTAAGAGCAGGCCAGCAGAGCTCATTTCAACAGTTCTGCTCTGAAATAACTTGCACAGATTTGTTGGAGTTAATTTGTTGAAAAGTTCAATGTTTGTACAGGCAAATCCTAATTTCCACACTGAGACACAGGAGCAGGAGAGGAGCGAGCGTGTGTCCAGCATTTGCAGGAGCAGGATGGTGGGAACTTCCCTCCCTCCTGCCCTTCCCCCCGCCCTGGTGCAGGAATGTAAAAACAGTGTCAGAAGGCTGGGAAAGTCGGCTTTGGATTTTTGTGGACTCCTTGCAAATCAGAGGAACTGTCTGGCTCAAATCTGCATTTTGGGCAGAGGGAAGAGGATTTCCTGCTATTTAGTTGCTTGAGGAAGGAAAGGATTTACCTCTCTGCTGTAACAGCACTTGATTTTTCTCCTCTTTAATGAGAATATCGCAAGGTAGGGCAGCAGTAGTAAACCTGTGAAAGCAATCATGCCTCTCCCCCCTCTCCCTTCACACTCCGGACGCCTTGATGCAGCTCCCCCTTGCCCAAGCATCCTCCCGTCCCAGCTCCCAGCCCTGGCCATGGCTTGGCCTCTCCATCCATGGTGAAAGAGAGAGTTGTGGAGGGGGTGGCTGCTGCGACGTCGCTCCCTCGGACGGCTGCCGTGCTCGGCCCACCATCTGGATCCAGTTAGCTCTCTCGGCAGTAGGGCTGAGTCTCATTTCCTCCAACCAGTAATGTTATATAGGCAGTGATCCTGTTCTGCCCTAACATAATTGAAAATTATGTGTATTGTAGACTCGCAGTGCTGAAATGTAGACTCGTAAAAATCTGTGGCTCAGGTAGCCTGTGGAGATTGAATTTGGCACACAATGAAGCTTTTATGTAAAGTAAGAATTATAAGCCACCACATCAATATTGTGTTACAGGCATGACAATTCTTGGATGAGGAGGCCTTGAATCAGGCTCGTCACCTTAAACAATGCTAATATTTCATATTTTATCAACAGGGCTGGTGTTCTGAAGCCAACAAGTTGGATGTTTTTTTCTTTTGCACACATCCCACTGTTGGAGCTGTGGGTTCCTTAGCTTGACGTAGGCGTTGGCTGCGGGCTCTGGCCCTCTTGTTTATCTGGCGGACAGAACATCTCGCCCTTGGCGGGGCCGGGATGCTGCTCTGGAGCCTGGCCACTTGGTAGAGCTCATGGAAGTTGTTTTATTGACCCTTGTGCATTACTGCTTTCCATGGGGACTGTTTATTTTGTTTTATTTTTTCCCTCACTGGTGTGTTACCCACTAGTGGAAATGGAAGCTCTCTGCATGTGTGCGTATCTGCATGACTGGGCCTTCTTGGTTTGGACCGTTCCTTCTGGGCTCCATGTGCATGTCCAAGGGCAGAACCAGCTTTGGCTGCGTTTTAGCGTTTGCACTGTAAGACTTCTTGGATCTGCTTTGGCAGGAGTGGATAAGAGAAGGACTTTAGCAGAGTCCAAACTAAGGGTTTTAAAAGCAGAAAAGCAAAGTAGCCCTAAGACCTTCTGAAACTCTCATCTTGCATTTATCCTGATGTGGGAGCACCTGCGCTGACAGTATGGGCTCTTGTGAGATCCAGGTGGAGCAGAAACGACCATACCTTCTTGCTCTGTTTCTTCTAAGGGAATTTATTGCTAGTAAAAACCAGCAGAACTGATGGTCCTGAAGTCTTTGTGATCTCTGCAGTACTCACTGACTGGACATGTCTGATGTGGGCTTGCTCAGGCTGTTGTGGCAGTGCCTCTCAGTCTGCCCTTGGGGCGGTCTCAGAGAAGCTTATGCGTTTCTTGGCCTGTCTCTTAGGACAGCTGCTGACTTGAGCTCCTTCATGGGTTGTCACGGTTATAGGAATATTCCAGGGTTGCTCATGACCATGGAGTGGTCATGGAAAAATGAGGGTGGTTGGTTTATTTTGGTGGGTAAAGGCTTAGTGGCTGTTTCCTGAAATGCCACAGGTTGAGCTGGCAGGTTCTTTAAGTGCTTCAGCTGTGGTAGCAGTAACTTCTTACTCTCTTAAATGGTCCTGTGAGGATGTTTTCCTTGGAAGAAGGGAAAAATACTTCACTAGCTGGCTGAAAAACCTGGGGAAGCTGATAGTAGCTTTAGTTCCATAAGTAACCTTTCTACAAATTCATATGCCCCCTAATGTGACGGTGTTACAATTGCTGTCTAAGATAAGTGATGGACTTTTAAACTTGCAGCAGTTGACTTGTTTAATAGTGCCATCTGCAAATCTGAAATGTGTCAGATTTGCCCTCAAGTTAAGAAGCTCTGTCGGCTTAGGTTTTGGGTTCATTTTCTGTGCGCTTGGGTTGCATTTTTAAGTACTTTTTTGAAACCACAAAGGGTTAGAAAGTTACTTTAACATCATTTCAACTTTATAATTTATGTTGTGGTCACCTATACTGAAGAGCAGGGATTTGATACAAGCGATCAAATATCTGGAGGCTTACAACAGAGTTGTAAGAGCTAGAAATGTCGCTTACAGTAGACTAGTTCTGGTTTGTTTGGGTTTTATTTCTTGTTTGTAAGAAGTGCTGAAACATTCTGGTCCACATTTCACAAATCCCAAATGTGAAGATGAATAAAAACAAGACTTCTTGGAACTTGAGGAACTCGTATGGGGCACAAATCCAGAGTATGGGTTTGTTTATTTGCATTCCAGTAGCTCAGAAGTCTCAGGCCCTCCAAGCGATGGGAATGGGTAATGCATCCTCCTGCAGAGTCCTGCTTTTGGTCACCTCGGTGCCCAGGGTCTTGTGGCAAACAGGCCTTGCATGCTAGCAAATGTTTTGCATACGTGAGCAAATGTGATAGTGATGTGCTGAAAGCATGGAACCAGATCTCCTTCCTTCCTTCATGGAGATTTAGATACGACTTCCGTTGTTTGCCTGGGGTGACGGAGGTTGTTTGTGTGTGGTTCTCCTTCAAGATTACTCTTAAAAAAATAAATAAATTAGAATAGGTAAAAGCAATTGCTTCTCTAGATATTGTCTAGGAACAGATCTGTTAGGTCAACCAGAGCCTAGTGTTAAATAGGATCTTCTGCAGTGGTCTGATCTATGCGTACAGCTGCTTTTCTTAGTTCTGGGAGGGGACTGAAGGTATGTGGCAGAACGCATTTCTTCCAGCACGATACAGGGCTTTTAGAGTTCAGGCATTAACCAGTATGCCTAATTGGCACAGTGCAGCACCATGCCGAGAGAAAAGCTTGGGCTGAAATTATATTTAGATGTACTGTGCAGAGGAGTATTTGGGCTAACTGATTTCTCTGCGGGGCTGTTTTGGTCAGAATGGAGTACTTGTGATGCAGCAGTCGCAGTACCAGCTCGAGACTTCATCTGTTTGGTGTAAGCCTTGAGCTCCGCTGTGTGATCCGGCTGGAATGCACAGGTCCTCCAGTGAGTTTAGTGAGAGGATGTGTGTGCCCAAGTGCAGGAGGTTTAGTCGATATTTGTTGCTGGTTAAATCCGTGGGAATGTTCTCCTCCTTCTTGAAATGTAGTTAAGCTTTTTTCACTTTTGAATCAACACCCTCTTATGCTGCAGATTTGCTGCCTGCATGTATTCAGCCCTTCTGTTGATGGCAGTGGCATAAAGAAGTTGTGGTTATCCCCCAGTGCCTGGCCCGCACAGCTGAACCTTGGTGCACCGGGCTGTACTCTGTCTTGGACATCATCAACAGGACAGCTTATTAAGTTTGGCCTTGTAATTGAACGAGTTACACTGTGCAAGTCCCTTAAGATTTGTCCTATAGAAGATCTTCTCCTGGTGATGATAACCAAGGAGAAAATAATCTCTGGTGACCTCCAGAAACAGTGAAAAGTAGAGGAAAAAAGAGTGAAAACCCAGCAGCACTGGGTCTTTTTGGGTACTCTGCCTTTAGGGCTTGTACAGTGCTGGGAAGCTGGAGGAGTTGACATGGTGCATTTGTTGAAAGAAGGCTGGCAGATGACCTATTAAATAATGAGATCGTATTCTTAACCCACGATATATGTTTTTGGTCTCCTGAGACTGATAATCCTCCTTTCCCTCCCTTGAACCATCCTCTCCATGGTTATGTTATTTTGTTTATGTGTGGGTTTTATTCTTCCTCTAGATTTGCTATGATTAATAAAATCAATGTAATACTGTGTTTGCAGTCTACTTTATTTTCTCATTCCTGAACTATAATGTGGTGGTATGAAATTGTTAGTGTTCTGCACAGATTTTGTCTCCACAAACATGCAATGTTGTCTTAATTTTTGTTTCAGTTCCTTGCATAAGTTTTAATTTATACCTTTTTACCCATGTTACCTAATATTTGTTATTTTTTTTGCCTTTCTTTTCTGAACTCATTTTTCTTTCCCCATTTTTGTTTCCTCCATCCAGTATCTGCAGATGAAATGGCCACTGCTTGATGTTCAGGCAGGGAGCCTTCAGAGTAGACAAGCCCTCAAGGATGCTAGGTCTCCATCTCCAGCACACATTGTTGTAAGTAAACACAGAAAGATGTTCTTCCTTTGTTTAAAAAAAAAAAAAAAAGACATTTGACATTAATGGCATTGGTTGTCATCAGTTTTCATTTACACAAACCAAAAGAGAAATACTTCAAAACAAACAAAAAGTGTAATGAGCCCATGGTAAAATGAGGGAATACATTTGCTATTGCTGGGTTGTTTATGAAATTATCATTCATGTGACTTGTAGGAGAGCAGAGAGTTGAAAATGCTCTAAATTTACACACTGCAGAATTACTTACTGGCCCATCAGGCTGGTTGACACATCTAGAAGTGTTGAACTGAAGAGAATGAAGAAACGCTTTGGAAAGCATTAAAAAAATAAAACCGAAGCCTGTTCTATGGCTTTACAAAAAAAAAATTAAAAAACATCTTATTGCAAAATCTTCTATGCAAGTGTGAGATTTGGTCAGCATTTTACCTGGGTGAAGGCTCAGAGCACAGGTCCCTTTGTGTTACAATTTCTCATTTAGTCTAAAAAATGTTACCAAATGTTTCACTAACCTGCGAAATATAAAACTGTCTTTATGAGTAGCATTGCTAAAAACAGCTTTTTTAATTAACTTCTTGGTTAAATTTTCTTGTTTCTATTGTAAAAACAGTATTGAATTCCAAATGCTCAATACAAATTTGCATGAGAGGGATTTGGGGGTTTATTTTACTTCCTAAAATAGCATCCATAGAAGTCTAAAAAATGTTATTTATGTGGTGTTAATGTAAGAGGGGCAGTAACTCCTCTGGTAACTGCCATCTAATGTTAAGGAGCATCTTAGCTTAGAGTGTTCATCTGGGAAGTTCACCTCTGGAGAAGACGGCACATAGTGGCTTAGAATATTTCTTCTGAAATACTTTATTATCAAGTTTGTTTTTTTGTTTTTGTTTTTTTAATACAAAAATCTAACTTTCTTATAACCAATGGATAATGTGAGCAATCCCAGGAAAAGAAACATTGCTTGTTCTTTATCTTTTATTATACAGTTTAAAGTTGACATAGCTGGTAGATCATCCAAGGTGCACATTTGTTTTGTTGAAAATCTAAAATCATAGTAAGCATTTTTGAGGAGCTTCTTATTCCATTGTTGTCTCTTTAACTTGAGAAGCTTCAGCCCTTTACTTTGTCTTAGTTTTTTATTTTAAATGAAAAAGGGTTTCCTATCTTTTAGAGTCTGTAGCATCTAAAGCAGCCCTCAGTGTGGCAGCAAGGGATGGGCACAGGACCGATATTTGCTTAGTCAATATCTAGTGCTGGTTGCTTCGCTTTCTCAAAATGACTTTGTTTTTCTTTCCCATCCACTTGGGCCATCACTGGAAGAAGAGATCAAAGAAAAGATGTTTGGCTGATTATTTAGAAATCTACAGCCATCAGAACTTGGCATCATCTTATTCTTAATAAGAAATGAATCAAATTAACTTTCTTATTTTAATTCCTTTCTTACTGCTGTGCCTGAGGACTGCCGAGGGGGACAGGAGCATTCCTGGGGCTCTGGGATCAGTGCGGCGGAGCGGGGTTGGGCTTGCAGGAGGTGAGGGCGAGAAAGCAGGAGGTTTCTCCTGGCTGGTTGCAGCCTGGGAGGGCAGGCTAAGTTTGGTGGGTAGCTTTGCTGGAGATCACCTGTGCTTCCCAGTGTGGAGCATCAGCTGTCCCCGAAGGCTCCCACTGCACAGGAGAGTGGGTGCTTACCTCTAACAGCCAAAGCAGCTAGTTTTGCCAGGGCTGGTTGGGGTCCTGGCTCACCTGACCCTTTCCAGTCCCTCCACCTGGGTGTGGGTGAGGTGGAGGCAAGTGGACAACAAAAATGCACAAAAAAAAAAGGATCAAAAATCACAATAGTTTTCGAAAATAAAGAGAAACCTGTTTCCAGGGAGGCTGAGGTTGATCTGCTGTGTATTTTGACCATTTATGGGGTTCTTATGGGTCTCTTTAAAAGCTGTTTCACTCTGCTATTCAATAAAAAGCATATTTACCATAGCAACCACTTAGGCTGTGAGGAACATATACTACCTCCGAGATGGAGGCCACCTTCCAAAAGAGCCACAGCTGGCATTTGTAATGTGATCTTTTGTGCTACTTACAATGTTGGAGGGAGAGGAGGAGGAGGGAGGG
>VZRW01005371.1:64411-134411 GCA_013398125.1 Aegotheles bennettii
GGGGGAGGCAGTGGGTATTTTGGGGAGGGGGGAGTTCTGCAAGGTTTGATGTTTATTTCTAGCAGCAAACTGTTTTGCCTTCTTCCCTTAAAATAAATAAATAAGGGACAGCTTTTCCCACCCTTTTCCCTGGCATCCACCCCAGGCCACATTCATTCTGTGGAGTAAAAATGGGCTTATTTTTGGTAAATGAAGTTAGAGCGAGTAGCGGCATTTGGGGGAGATGAAGCGGCTGCAGATGCCAGTTGGCCTGGGATGTGTCAGGCTTCTTTGGTGTCCCCATTTGTCACTGCTGTGCCTGCTCACAGCACCTGGGACCTGGCTGTGCTTGCATGAGGCTCTACACCCGATTCTGCATACATGAAAATGCAATTAATCTTTTTATGGAACAATGAGAGGTATTTTCATAGCCATGCTGATGTTTCCGTGCAAGTGTAATGTGTAGCACGTAGGGATAGGAACTGGTTCTCCACCCAGGTTGTTGTGTCTTGTCTACTCATGCCAGTTTTTCATCTTGAAATCAGTTGTGCTGCCATGAAGATCCATAGGAAAATGCTAACACCTGCAAATCATTCCTTATCTTTCCTCTATCTCTGAAATCAAGATTTGAGGCTAATCTTTATAGCTGGATTACAAAGAGAGAAAAGGAGAGTGAGGGGGGTTTCTTATTTCTTTTTTTTTTTTTTCATTTTTCCTTTTTTTTTCCTTTTTATTTCTTTTCTTCCTTTTTCCTTTCTTTCTTTTTTTCTTTTTTAATGTTCTTGCTCCTCAGTGCTTGGCTCTGATTGCCATGAGCTCCGTGTCAGGGCTGCAGCCTTTACGTCCAGCTCCATTGAAACTCCTTGGCTCCAGCGTGGGTTTTTAGCTTAATGACTCAGGGCTGCAGAACATGGCTGTCTCTAATGTCTAAGTAAAGTCTGTACTATTTGTCAGCCATCCTCCTTTCAGATTTGTTTAAGAACATTAAGTTAAGACTACAAGAATCGAAGCAAAAGACCAGCATGAATAATTTGGCTAGATTGCCCCCAGTGCTGAGGGCTGGGTTAATACTGCTTTTCATGGTGCTCGAGAGAGTCTCCAAGGCCCATAATGAGAAACAGAATATTAAACTGAAATTATGTTCAGCATGTCTTGAGGAAGGTACAGCATGAGGCTCCATTTAAGACCAATGCATTTATTTGCATTTAGGTGCTTCACTCGCAAGACCCTTACATCTTGCTCTGGCACAGTCATGCTGCTTATCTGTGTCCAAAGGTGAAAGAAAACTGGGGGGGGAAAATTGTTTTAATAGTACTCTATTAAGCTTGCTAGGTCAAAATTTTGAATTCAGCTTGTGGATAGTACTGTTATGAGGCTGGGATTTTTTTGTTAAGGGTTTTTATGGCTATTTCTCCCCTTTTTTCTGACCTTTACATTCACTGAAGGTATTAAGACTTTGTAAATCAGTTTTAGCAGGACATTTTTGGGTACAGAGCAGACCTCAGCTGGGTGCCTTGCTATGTTCCTCTAAGTGGGTAGAGTGCTAGTTGAAATCCCTTGTTCAACATGCACCTGACCTGCTCCACAGATGTGCACCAGCATGGTGATGGGGTGAGATCTGGGTGCCCTGAGAGTAGGATTCTCACATGAAAATTTTCTGGTGCAATGTGGACAGGCAAGTGAAAATCAGCATGGTGGGTCTGCACAAGGTTCTCCAAAATCTGCTCACTACAGAAAGAAGGCTCCTTTAAAACCATTTTTATCTATATATGCATTCCTACAACTTTAAGGCAAAACCCAGTGCTGTTCTTCCCTGTTCCCTGCAAAGCAAATGTTCTACCTCAACCATACCCTGCTTTGGGCAGGAGTATGGGTGAAAGACCTGTCCCAGGGTCCTATCTCCTGCTGTCTCGGCTGTACAGAGCTTTGCTTTTAGCTTCCTTTGTACCTGGCAAAAACATTCAGAACCCAAAATGGTGGTGGTTTGGTACAGTATATTTCTTACAAATTCGTTAAAGGTTTAAAAAATTCCTGCATTTTCTTCTGCAGGGAGGCCTTTTGAAGTAAATGTAAATGTTACCTTGGGGGAGGACTTCTAGTACTATTTGGCCTAGGTTTTCTAAATGAACACAGCCATAGAGTAGTCTGAATCCCCAGGAACAAAGAATCACTGTGCAGTAGTGTATCTGATTTTTTTTTTTTTCTTAAGGAGGTAAAAATGTGTTTTCAAAACATAATATGACAAGCAAAACTGAAGGCAAAACCATCTGAAACGTACTCTCTGTTCTCAGCCTCTCTGACGTGTGTGGACTGCGAGTGCCTGGGACCTCTGGGCCGTTTGGAGGGGTCAGGAGTTGTTTCCCAGAGCGGTTAGAGTTGAAGCTGCACAGTCTGCCCTGTCTGGTCCCTGATTTCTTTGTCTCATGTGGTTTACATTTACGCACTTTAAAAGAAAAGACAAATATCTACAAGTAATCATGAGGTTTGCCTTAGGTTTAAACATTTGCCTGCAGTGTCCCCTCAAACAGGCCAGAAGTGGGGTTCATCCAGATGTATGCACAGTCCTGTAAGTATGAGGCCATCTGGAACATATTGCAACTTCCACTCGCAGTGCCCCAAGAGGGCTTTTAAAGCTCTTGCCTTTGTCTTTAATATTTTGTTGTAGAGAGGCTGTTCTTCCTCTGCAGTAACCTCTTGAGATGTTCGTGGATTTCAGGCCACGTGTGCCCATGATGGGACACCCTCTTTCCTGAAGATCTGCAGGGCAATCCTCTGAGCATGCAGACTGTTGAGAGTTGCAGGGATGTGGTAGTGGTGGTGGTGGGGGAAGAGTTGGGCATCATTCAGGTCAGTGCCTAGTATTGAGAGGGGCACATGTATGGGGAGGAGGAGAGGGCTCTGTGTCTGAGCTGTACTGGTACCCTGGCAGTCCCTGATTGCGGGTAGGTCACACCTTGCTGTGTGGATCTGACACACACTGAGACTCACGCTGCAGAAATATCCATGCAGGCTTAATTGGAAAGCTCCTTTAGTGACTCTCTCATTTTTAAATGCTCTATACTTTATTTGGCTAATTGCTCTGGCAGTTGCAAAATAAACAAAATGTTTCATTAATGCATGCCCAAAAGTGTGCAAACATCTCGTCCTGAATTTTCAGAGGTGCATGGAATTAAGCCACAGAACAAATTAAACTTGCTGAGAATTTTGTGGCTAAATCTTTCACCACTAATTCCCTTTGATTTTTCGTTGGGAAGGGTTGTGTTTAAAAAAAAAAATCTGTGTTCAAACCTGAGTGTTTTGGGCTAAGTATAGAATTCACCTACCAGCAGCCCAATAAAATTATTTTGGATGGACTTCTCTAAAACACACACGTTATATTCAGTACCCACTAAATATGAATGGGAAACCTAGAGCTTGGTTTGTGTAGTGTGCAGAAGAGTTGTGAACTCCTAAAAAGTAATTCACTTGGTAATTTGATATGTTTGCAAAATAGTTCAGACTTTAGGGGACTGCTTCATGCTGTTGTGTTTACTCAGTGACATGATGTCTGTCCTCTGCAGACCTTATTGAGATACTGGAGGTAACCCCTCCGTTTTAACATCGAGACTGGGGAAATGTGCAGGCTCGTACCTCTTACTGTGAAGTGAGCAGGGATTTAATGCTTCTGCAAACATCAGTCAGCATTAAAGCACCTTCAGAAGACACCTTGGGGCTGGATTGGCAGCTGGGATGAACTGTCACGCTTGGTTGTAGTCAGGAGATCTGCGAGTAGCTCCAAGAACTCTGAAATATTTGGTTGTTGGGATATTTCAGCTGTGAATAAATACTGTAAAATGTATAGTACTGCCAACCTCAATTGTTCTAGGATCATGAGTTGGACCTCAAAAGATCATGAGGATTGGTGGGGTCTTTTTGGTCTTGTTTTTGTTTGTTTTCTGTTTCTCAAATAATACATTTTGTATTCTCTTTATTTGTTCTCTGGTTCCTGAGCCTGCAGGGTATATTCCACTCATCCTCAAACTTTTCTCTACAGCAGTTCAGGAGCTTGCTGTGTGCTGTAAGAAGAGGCTGAGGTTCTCTCCTAAACAATTAACTTCAAGGCTTCTATTAAGAAAAATAGCAAGTATTGCTAGACTGGCTATGAAATTGTAGGAGCTGGCAACCCTAAATTTTGCTCCAGCAGAAGGCAGCTGAGTAGGGGTGTTACAATATGCTCAGTGCAATCTATTGAGCATCTGTTTCTTGTGAATTACCTGACTGGACATGGGGAGAACCTGGTCCTCAGTGCCTGGGAGGGCTCTGGTTCACAGGAGCCAGGGTGGCTTACCTTGAGATGGCTGCAGCGCTCCTAGGCTGGGCCAGGCTTCTCTGACGTTACTGGACACGGCTCAGCAGGTCCTCTGAAGCAGTAGTTCTGTACACCAGGATATTATGGTGGACCAGCATCAGTTTTGATGTCCTGGAGGGACTGTGCTGCAGCTCCTGCTTGTGAGCTGGAGCCATGAGATTTGGCATTTCGGTGTGTTGTGGCACACCAAAATTTATCTGGTGTATCTGACATATATGATTATTGAAACTCTCTGGGTGTGGGGGAAGCAAGACAAAAGCTTGCTCATCAGAGATCTTTAAGTAAGACATAACTTGGAGCTGCCTTCAGCATGGTTGGAAGTACATCCACTGCAGGCTTCTTTCTTGTATATTTTGTTTATAAAATACCCAGGGTGTCCCAAATGTGATGCAAATGAGTCCCTAAATTCTGTCCCTTTCTGACTAGCTAGTTTGGGAGACAGTAAAACTGCAAGGAGCAACATTTCAAGGTGGAAACCTATGCTGGGAAGATGGTTTAGGAGAGCGTTTTAGCACAGAGAAGCCCAAGCTATGTTTTGGATTCAGTCACATGGCAGTCTGCGTTACGCTGGAGCATGCATGTTAAATTAACTTCTAAGGACTTGCTTGGGCCTAAAATTAAATATCAGCAAGCCACCGGCTCTCCTGCAGAAGAGCAGTTGTGCCGGGAGGGATGGTGGGAGTGCAGACGGTCGGTCCCCGCAGCCCGGGGCGTGCAGGAGGGCTGCAGCAGCCGAGCGTGGCAGCTTGGCCTTGGCAGCGGGCGAGGAGCTGCGGCAGCGCCGGGTGATGCTGGAGAGCCAGATGGGTGAGCCTGTCAGATCAAAGATGATGTGTACTGAGGGTGGCAGACTTGGCAGGGCCGCTCGCTGCAGGTCCTTCTCCCCACGCACCCTGTCTGCAGCTGAAGTTTGTGGCTCGATTCAATCTGGAGCTCAGAGAAGGAGGTATTGAATAATGCAGCCTGGTGTGGAGCCAGGGCCCGTGCCGACTGGAGCAGGAGCAGCCATCATGCACAGAGCAGAAGATTTAACAGGGATGATACAGCCCTGGCACTGTTTTTGCCCGGATTTCTAGAACTGCAATCCTCCCGTTCTGGTACAGCTTTGGGCTTGCTGATGCAGAGTGGAAAAGCCCAAATACTCCATTGAAGTAGCTGACTTGGAATAACTGTTCCTCATTATCTCTCCATGCGGCCACTCTTACTCAGCAGTAAGAGGTCCTTTGTGTGGTGTAGCTTAATCCGCTTTGGAAACGGATTAAGCTAAATCTCACAAAGAAACTTAGTGCTGAATAACAGTGTCCACACGGAGAGATAATTCGAAATAGTTGTTCTGCATTTTTGAATTCACACTCGAGCCTTCGCACAAAAACTTCACCGTGCAGATGAGCTCACTTGAATAGGAACCTCCTATTTTCTGTCTAAACAAGGTCTGTGTACTATGTCCAGGTGCCGTAGTAAAGAAAACAGCACATATTTATCATTAGAAAGGAAGGAAGGAAGCTGGCATTGCTGGGCTCGGGACCATTTGTTTGCCAGATTGCGCAAGCCTGGGATTATTGTTCTTCTCACCAGTTCCTGCAGTTTGGGATTAGATTATTCATGGGATACTTCACTTTCTGTCCTGTGTACACATCTGTACGCTCTCCTGTGGAAGAAACTGGAGCTGCCTAGTAAGCCACTGCATAAAGAGAAGGATACTTTCTCCTCTGTCCTGTGCAGACCTGTTTGGCAAGGGGTGGACCCATTTTGGAAAGCCTGTGGAGAGTCAGAGATGTTGTAAATAACCAGGAGTGATGTCGTCATAAAACAATCTCCCACCCCTAATCTCTCTTCAAGCAAAGTTCTGTGCCTAATTTCACAAAACTGAGCTAGACATTTTTATCAAATAGGCTTTGCTCTGTATCCCTGGCAGGCTGGTAGCAGGGGTCTGGTTCTAGGGGACCTTGCTTCAAAGCTTTGCTTGTACCTGACAGATAACGGTGAACAAAATCATTCAGCGCTTTCCCAAGATGGAGAAGCATTGCTCACTCCTCTGTTCTACCAGTGCAGTCAGAAAGATGTTAAGTAACTTTACCAAGAAACTGATGATTTCCACATCTGCATTTTAGAGGTGTGCAAAAAACCCTGCAGCTCCACAGGAGAAGTGAAAAGAAAAAAAAACAACTGAGGTATTTTTTTGAATCTATAACTGAAATCCTAACATATATCAGATCTTAGAGGACAGTTTTGGTGCTATTTAGGTGCTATCAAGACCCTGCGTATTCATGAGTGCTTGTGTCAGAGGTACCTTGTATCTCATCTCTCGGAATTAGGAAGTGTGGGGGAGCTGAACCAGCCCTTTCTCTACCCCAGAAAGCAGTAGCTCTGCAACCAGGCTCGGCTGTGTAGGAATGACACATACTGAATGAGGGATAGGCTGACAAGGGGCCCTGGGCATGCATGGTTTGAACCCGTGTGTGTGTGTGTGAGGAAGGGTGCTTTCTGTCTAGCCTCCTGCATGGAAGTAAGAAGCAACTGAATCCTTGCGTTTAGGGTTTTGGGGGTTTGTTTGTTTTATTGTTTGGAGTTTTTTTGTTTTTGTTTGTTTGGTTGGTTTTTGGGGGGGTGGGGTTTTGTTTATTTGTTGGGTTTTTTTACCTTTTTTTGTTTTTTGCAACCCTATCCCTCTTCCTTCTTGGTGTAAATTAAAGGCCTGATGGTGTCCATGGCCCTTGCAGTGCTAGCCTGCAGAAAGAGGTGGGTCTGCACTAGTTTCCTAGGAGAGGCAAGCCATTCTTTAACACGCATTTTTCCTGTTGGCAGGACTCAAAGACTTCTCAACTACTATTACTGTGGAAACTAGCTTCCCCTTCCCTTTCCTTTTTACTTCTCAGGCCTTGATTCAAGAAATCATTAAACGTGAGCTGATGTCCATCCATGTGCAGGAGAACGCTTAAGTGTGTGCTCAAAGTATTGTCTCGTAAAGTGACACTTTTAAGTTGGGGCACTGGAAATGAGCATTTGTATGAAATTACAGCCCCTTCCTGAGAGATGGTTGTGGCTTCTGCCTGTCCTCCAGATAGCAAGTACTGAGTAAGGAAAGGGAGGGACAGAAGAAGCTCCCCTGGAGCTTGTCCTTGTGCTGACATTGTGTCTTTCCAGGGCTAAGGCTGGAGGAGGAGGAGACACCCTGAAGGAGGGCTTTGGTCTCTTGTTCATCTGCCCACTGGGAAATGCACAAAGCCTCCATGGTCTCCTTCCCTGGCTGGAAGGATGGTGTCTGGGAGACGAAAGACAAAACAACAAGATTTTGTCCTGTTGTATGCCTGCAGACCTCTGCAATGTCAGTACCATGTGTTGTGAGGATGTGACTGCCCTGTAAAAAGGAAATAGTATTTTATGGAGGAAAGCAGCATGAAGGGACCTGAAAGCCTCTGGAATTTCTTAGTGTGCGTTTACAGTCCTGAATGTTTCTCCTGCCAAGCAGCTGCATGGAAGCAGTATCATTAGAAAACCCCAAATGGCTGCAGTGCTGAGAGTTTTCCCTGGCGGCAGAACTTCTGTCGCTGCATGTTGGGCATGTCTACATGGTTAATTAATATGAAGCAAGCAAGGGTTTGAATTGCTAAAGCTATAGCTGCTACACGTTGACTCCCCATCTTGATGGTTTTCAGGCCTGCCGAGCTCTTTGGAGGGAAGTCGTTTACTGGACATGAAGTAACCTGCTCCTTATTAAAGGGCTCTGATGGCCAGGACAGGTTACCTTGGGATAAGCTCTGGTGTGAATCTGAGGCATGTTGGTTGCTCCATAATTGCTGCCTGAGGGGTAAATGTGAGGTAGCAGATGCCATTTGGACTCAAGGTGAAGTTTGTTTGCGTCTCTGTCCGGAGCTGACCGTGTGGCCAGGCAGTTACAGAGGTGCTGCAAGACCTCGGTGAAGCTCGCCCTGCAGTAACTTGTTCTGTTCATCATCCCTGGAGCATGTCCAGGGAGCGCCTGCTCACACTGGAGATGGACTGTTAAGCTCTGTTCCTGCGTAGGCAATTGTTTGGCCACCTCAGATCTCTGCGCTGAGGATTCTTTGGGATGAGTAAATGGTGAGAAAATGTGAGGGAGCAGCCCCAGGACTCATGGGAGAGGAGAATGGCCAAAGAGCTGGTGTCCTGTTCACTTTCTGGCCGACTCAGCTGCTCCTCGCCTTGGCACTGAGCTGGGCTCGTGGCTCTTGCATTAAAGCATCATCCTGCTCCCGTTCACTGGTGGTCAGGGTCGAGTGCCTTAGTCTGTGGTTGGAAAGTTAGGGACTCTTCTCTTCCCAAACATTTAACCAAGCCTGATAGTGGTGTCTTGCTGGGGACACCATGTTTCACTGCTGTGGTTGCACAACAAGCAGGTCAAAGTGCTGGTGCAAAGTAAAGATAATTTCATTATCACCTTATTGGTACCTGTATTTTAGAGGATCTAATAGGCAAGCTACTCTCAGACAAGCAGGTTGTTGTCCCTGCCCCATGTTGCTCAGATCCAGGGGAGATGGGGCTGTGCAGTGCAAGGCACGGCAGCAGTTCGTTTGCTGTACGTGGGTGGTGTGATGGGCTCCATATGCTCACGTCCCCTTCCCGGGAAGGTAACATGTTCAGTGTATCAGGTCGTGGCAAAGCTGGGAGTGATGTGCAGCTCCCCTGACACCGAGTTCACAGTCCGAACTGGTAGGCTAGCCTGTCTTTGACATGCGTGTTTAATGCTGCAGTTGTCTTTGCATATTTTATTGAAGGGGACTAAAGGTGAAAAAAATTACAGTTGCTCACCTGTCCTTCAGCACAGGTGAGCTTTGCACTTTTTCCCTTGGACATCTGTGAGATGTTTAAAAGAACAACATGAGTTCCTGACATCAAAGAGTTAATAGCAGTGAGTGTGGTACAATAGCTCATTAGGACTTAAACGTGGGCTGCAAACTCAGAAATCTTGATAATTTTGGCCTATAAGGACACTGAACTTTCAACCCTAGTTCAGCAATAATAAATGCCTGTTAAGTAAGGCTTCCTTTTATGAAAAGAGGGTGGATGGATGCATTTCAATGGGCTTTAAAAGTATTGCTACTCGTTTCAGCGTCTGCTGGCCGAATGCATCCGGGCATGGGAGGGCATTTCAAGATCCACACAAAAAGCACTTTGAAGTATAACCTTTGTGAGCGTCTTAGCTAAAACTGACTGCAGTTGGAAGCAGCACTTTATTTATTTATTTGTGAGTCCTTTTCTTTTAAAGTTACTTTAAAAATAAAAAAGAAAAACCACAAAATAAACCTGTGAGCAATTAAATGAAAATGCCGTTTTGAAACTTTGACCCAAAGTGAAAGGTGACGGTGTATGTTTGGCTTTCACATGGATGTTTTCATAACCAGATACACTGGTGCTGATTTTCTGAAAGCAGGGCAAGATGAAGCTGTGCTCCAGGATGGAGTTCAGGCCATTGCTCAGGTTGGTAGCCCTGCCACCCTGAAGAGGGGCTCAGGCACGTAGCCGTCCTCCAGCCCATTGCAGTGAGGAAATAAAAACTTTTTAACAGCCCTTTTGTCTGCCTCTAAAAGGATCCTGTAGACGTTATGGAGACTAAAATTCGAAACACATCATGAGTGACTGCAAGTCACAACTTCATAAGTTGCAATCTTCCTTGCCTGGAGTTTGCAGGTCTTGATCCAGGCAGCCTTCTACTGAGGTCCTACGTGAGACTCGAAGTAGTGTGTGTTGTGTGTGTGTGTGTGTGTTTTACCTCGCCTCTCGGGGAGCACGAGGGAGACCTCCGTGAAGAGAGTGACAGGGTTTGATATAAACCAGCAGGACTGCATTGCTGCCATTATTCGACAGTAAACCCTTTCACAATGCCATATGCTGTGCATTCCAGCGCAGCGGCGGAGGGTGTGATATAGTTAAAGCACACTCGGCAAACAGGAAACGCTGGTGACCGCTGTGTGTGCTTTTCATGGAGATAAAGTATTGAGAGCGTAACGAAAAAAAAAGTGCTGGGAATGGGGGGGAGAGGACGGCAGGGGTGAAGGAGAGGGATATATTTTGGGCCTGGTGCTCCAGTCATTATGGAAACGCAGGCAGGAAATGCAGCCGCGGAGCAGCCGTGAAAGCGCCGCTTTGCTCCAAGATGTTTGTTTTACTCCATTACATGTATTTTCTAGTTTGCTGCTGGGTATTGAGACTGCGTGTGGTGGTTTTTTTTCTTTTTTTTTCCTCTTTTTATGTTTTAATTTTTTTTTAATTTTCTTTTTGAAGTTCCTGCCGCCCTGGCTTAGTATCCTCTATCCAACCCCGGTTAATAATCATAGGCTGTTTTAAGGGACCAGAGCACAGTAACATATATTTCATTCCCCAGCAAAATGTGAACATTGGTATTTAACCCAAGCATAGTTATTTTCCCAGCAGTGGCTCTGCAAAAGGCATTGCAAAGCCTCCTCGGAGTTAGGAAGTCGCTGTTGCAGGGCAGCGAGGAAGGCAGGGGGATGGGACCAACAGGTCCTCGGGTGGGGAGAGCTCTGAATCATAAACACGCCATAGCTTTAATAAAATAAATGAAGTGGAGTCTTTTCAGCCGAGGGCAGACTGCATTGGGGCAAGCCGGGCTTTTAACGTTGGGAGTGAAAATTGACAGGCTGAGAACTGGGACATAAACAAAAATGTCAGTCCCTGGGAGTCTTGTTCACTGGACAATGTCTCAATTGTTTCTGTGATTTTTCGCAGGCAGCAGGGGATAGTGGGAGATTTAACTCTTTACCAGCCATGCAGGCACTGGAGGTGCTCAGAGAATGAAGAAGTGGTGGAAAAGAGCATTTTTTGTTTGGAAACGATTAAGCATGTCAGTGGGTGATAAGGAAAGGTCACTCTGTTCTCTGCATACTTGTCTGCTGATCAAGTTGGGCTTTACGCTTCTTTAATTTTGTTTAGGTTTTCCTGCTTGCCTGGAAAACTTTTTTTTTTTCATTTTTTTTGCTTTTTATCATGAAAAGTGAGACTTATGGGGCAAATTAGTAGATACATAAGAAGTAGGGAAAGTGTGTGGGGGGGTTCAATTTTAGCTTTTATTAGTATTTCTTCATTAGATGGCTGACAGACAAGCTTGGATATTTTAAGACTCTAGTTTATTTGGAACAGGCTGAAATATGAGCTGGGAGATGCTCTCTATTTTACAGCTTTACATTTTTGCTTAAGTCTCAAAGTAAAAAGCCAGCTTCAAAGAAGGCAGAGGAGAGATGAGGAGCTTGGTTGTCTCATCATACTTTTGCTTTATTTATTATAAAAACAAACATTGAAACCTGTTGCATACCAGCCCTACATGGGCAAGGTTCTGAAAGCAGTAACTGGGAATTCTTTACTCATCAGATTTTGAATGTGTGTTTTGTTGTGGGCGGGGGATGGGGGAGAGGGAGACACAGCAAACCAAAGTTGCTTCTTCAGGGCGCAAAAGCTGTTGAGGTTTATTTGCAGGAAGATAAACCTGTTTTGTTAAAACGTGAGTCTTGCCTCAGTTGAGTGAAGTTGAAATATTCTACAGGCTGGAAGCCAACTTTCTTGGTGTGCAGCAGCCTGGTATTAAAGGTCTGGGATGTGCTGAGGTTGCTTTAACTTAATTTATGGAATAATAATGTATCCCATTTTCGTATCCGTGCATCCTCCGGCTGCTTTGTGTTGGGATGCTTGTTCACAGCCCCGCACTTTCTCCTGCTTTCAAAATTTCTCCTTCCCCTGCCCCCCATCCCCTGCCTGCTGCTCGCTGGCAGGCAGGAGGCTGGGAGCAGCCCAGGGCTCTCCGCCGCCTTCCTGCCAGGCAGGAAATTGCCTCCTCCATGAATGCTGCACGCTGTAATGCAGCACAACTTGTGCTCATGGACAGCCTTCTCCCCAGATTCCTAGTTTGGAGATGCACTGTCCTGTGTGATAAGGGCGCAGCAAGTAAGCTGTTGCTCTCCAGATGCTTCCTTGTGTGTTTGACACTGATGGGAGAGAGGGAAGAGGGTAAAAATAACTGCAGTGTCCTCTTTGAAAAAGGCTGTCTCCGAAGACCAGAGCAGGGAGGTCGAGTCACTGCCCCTCTCAGAGCCTGGCCAGGACTGGAGATACTGGGCACTGAAAGCACACACCAGTTTCTCCATGGAAAATCTGGCTCCATATGTGTTTTGAATTGATACTGGTTTCAGAGATTTAGAAAACAAAAGTTGTTGACATGTTGGAGCTGTTGGTTCCCTGGGTAAGTATCCTGAGAAGAGCTGGATTTAATAAATTATGATTAATCGTTCATGCAGTGACATGAATTGCTCTTCCTGTTAGTTAAAGATCACTGAAGAGATCATGATTTTTCTCCAAACTTTATTTGTTACTCATGCAAGAGTCTCAGTGTTTTGCCTTGGAGATCATCCATGAGCCGTTCCTCAGAGCTGGGGTTGGTGCTGGAGCTCCTCTGAGCAGAGATGGGGAACATGTGTTGTGTTTCTGTTCTCTTCATTGAGCAGCAAATGATACTTTTTTATTAATTAAAGTTTATTTTCCATGAAGATTCTCCAGTACTTGCATAAAATTCACCATCTTGGCAAGTGTCCTTACCACTGAATTCATTTGCTGGTGTAGTCATAGAAAGTGGTTAGATTTGCCAGTTAATGAATTTCTCTTATTTGTTACAGAGCAGTGTAAAGCCAATCTAGCTTGGGTTGCCGTGGTTTTGTTCGTTATATAAACACAGAAGGGAAGAAATCAGCATTAGTATTTCAAAGTATTTTCTTAAGACTGTTTTGCAATTGTAACCCCTTTCTAGCCATGAATAACAGTCAACTTTGATTTGAAAATAAACTCACTACTGATAATAACAGCCTACAAGAGATCTCCGCTTCCCTGCTCCTCCTCATCTCCTAGAGAGACTTCACTGCTGTTCCGGGTGAAACAATGCTGTTTGTAGTGCCATTGCAGAACACATTTGGGAGATGTCTGCTGTACAGCCAGTCTGTGTAGCCATTTAGTTGGCACCAGTAGTTTTCAGGGCCATCTTCTCCTAGATGTCCCAACTAGCAAATAGTTAATTTTTTTTAGTTTATGTAAACAGTAAGTGGAGAGAGATGGAGACACTGAGGAGAAAATACTCTTTGTAAATACGTGTGGTGTCTATAACCCTTCAAGACATTCTCCAGCTCAGCTGTCTGGGATGAGCAGCATCTTCAACATTCGCTGTATTATTAAGGTTTTGGTGAAGCGTAAGCAGCAGGGCATCTACTCTGCTTTGCCTCCCACCCTTGCTCTAGGATGTGCCTGGAGGAGCCCATGGTGCTTTGGCGTCATGTACTCTCATGTCCCTTCTTCACCTTGCAGGACCTGAATCCAGCCTGTGGAGATCAGGAAACTAGCAAAGCAAGAACCGGGCTAAGTCAGGCTTTGTAAGGGTTGGGTATTGCTTGCCTGCCTTCCAGAGTGAGCACGTGCTGGGTGGTGTAAGGGTTTGGGTACTTCTTGTTGCTGTGCTCCTGTGAATATTGACCCAGCCTGGTGGGATAAGGGTTGTGCAGTGATGTTTCAGTGAACAACCCAGAGAAACGCTCCTGTTTTTCTGGTTAGGTATTTGGAGGCATGATGGAGAACAGCCACAGATTTCATATAAGGTCATCAAAGTGAGGTGCTCTCCCTCCATCTGTGCTGTCAACAGGAGAGCTGTACCTGTCTGAAGGGATGCATGGACTCCTGTACAGCTCTTACACTGAGTAGATGCTGTACTAGAAATTGCTCCTGTCTCTGAGAAGGGAACTTTGGATCTCCCTTTTGCTTCTTGAGTGTTTTCCTGGTGAAACCTCAGGGTAAACATGTACGTTCAGTTTGGCCGGAGTCTTCCCTGCAGGCCACTTCTCCCCAGCATCTGCTGCACCGGCATGTCGAGGTGACAGTGGAAGTTCTAGATAATGGTACTTAGCACTTATGTAGCACTTCATGTTTCCAAAGTGCCGTACAAACCCAAGGCTCCCTATCAGTCCCTGGGGGAAGATGGAGCTTGGTATTATTACCCTCATTTATGGGCAGAAAAGCTGAGATGCAGAGAGGTTAAGTGGTTTGCCCAAGCCCACACAATGAGTCTGTGTCAGCTCTCAGATTAAACTCGGAGCTTTCCTGGCACTTGCTGTCGTTGTGCAATCAGCTGGAGTGCGCTGCCCCTGGGAGATGCTCCTTGTTGAGCACTGGAAACTTCATGCAAAGCTTTTCGAGATGTGCTGAGGAGATCCTGCTTGGAGACAATGCTGATTGCTTCTGTTTATTTTAACATAGACGTAGAGGATATTTTACAAACCTTTCCAGGAGGCAAAAAAGTTGCCTTCAGTGGAGAAAAATCCAGACCGTAAAATATCGTTCAGCTACTGGTGGCATCTCATTGTGCTGGGGAGGCTGTGAATAGCCATGTAACCAGCACTGAGAGCGCTCATCTAAGAGGTGAAGCAAAGCAGCCCTTCTGTATCAGCGACTTTTTACAGCTTTTAGGGTGAAAAGGCACAGCAAGAGACTCCTGTCTGTGGGAAACAGTGCCTCTTCTACACACAGGTTTGCTCTCGAGGAGCTACTTTAGGGTAGCTCCTGTGTGAGGATGCTTTTGTTGGAAAATAAGAGTGCCTCTGCCCAGTGCAGAGTAATTCGCTTTCAAAGTAGATTAAGCTAAACTGGGAAGATGCTGTTAATCTGAAGTTGTGGGTTCTGCATCTGTGTTTGATCTAGGATAGATATTCTCCTTTAAAATTGTGTTTGTGTATTCTAGATTGATTTATCTTTGTCATATGGAGACGAGGCCTCATTTCTCAAAGCGGAATTTGATTGAAGTACCAAAATTATCTGGTTATTCAATTGGGGTGCCAGGCAACTCTCTCCCTTTGTTAGGTGGTGCTGCTTTTCGGATGGGCCATTGCTGATACTCTCTTAGGATAGGACAGAGGAGACAATATCCAAAGGAGGTTATTTTCCTAGATAGTTAAATGACTGGCTATTTACAGCCCTGCTCTTTGAAAACAAATGAATGAAACCAGGCTGGAGAAGCAGACAGGGAAATCTTTATGGTTCCAGAGGAGGCTGTCAGAGTGGTGTCCTTGGGTTCCTAACTCTTGTGGTCTCTCAAAAAGCAGAGCCAGAGGGCTGGCTGGGTGCAGGCTGCGGGGTGGGATGGGGTTGCAGGGCCACGGTTGGGCAGGAATGCCCGTACGTCAGTGGGAAACCACAGGGTGTGGTGCGGAGCCGGCGCTGGCCGGGGAGCTGCGAAGACAATGAGTCTGTGGTAGGCAT
This sequence comes from Aegotheles bennettii, assembly GCA_013398125.1. Lineage (NCBI taxonomy): Eukaryota > Metazoa > Chordata > Aves > Caprimulgiformes > Aegothelidae > Aegotheles > Aegotheles bennettii. The sequence goes on from VZRW01005371.1 coordinate 80,019, forward strand.
GAAATGATACTAGAGAGCCTGGGCTAATCTCGGTTTCGTGTGGCGTGGTCTGTTTGGATTAAAATACAACGGCCAGGGTTTGGGTTTTATTTTTACTTTTTATTGCCAGCTCTGCCATCAGCTAGTTTAGCATCTCTGAGCTAGTCGTTTAATATCTTTATTCCCCTGGGAAAGCAGGAGTAGCCTTCCCGCACACATGCCGTGAGGCTGAATTAGCACACGTAGGCCAGTTTATGAACTTTACACCAAGCCCTTATACTCAGTTGAGTCACTGCATTTGTTTTGTAGGCTTTTAAGTTTCCATTTCAGTAGTGGAAAGATAGCTCTTCTGAACTGGGTTTGGTGGCACGTCCTCTGCAAGTACCTTATTGCAGTGGTGGGAGACCCCGGCAGCCCACCCGGGGAGAGACCACGCTCCAACAAAGCATTTTGGTTCCGAGTGGTGGGTTTGGGTAATGCCACCTCTTTGGCTGAATCCAGATCACAAGGGTGAAGACCGATCACATGTTCTTTGCTGGAACTTCTCCTCCACCCCCTTGCCCCGTGGCTTGTTTGTGTGATACCGTATGGGGCAAAGGCACCGCAGGTTATCGTATCGCATGTTCAGCTTTCTCGGGCAGCAATCAGAGATGTACCTCCGTGCTCTGAACTCTTACACCACGATGAAGTATGTCATAAGGTGTCCAGAGATGTTTCCCCTTCCCCCACTGCCCACGTGCCAAAATAAATATCTGATATGAAAGTCAAGGTACAGAAGCCAGCTGGATTGTACAAAAGGTCCTGTCTCCCTTCTGTTGTTGTTATTTTTTAATATAATTTTCCTGATGGGTTGAGTGGCTGTCTACAGTAGAATAAAAGGATGGAGAAGATATTTTGGCATTTCTTTAAGCAGTAGCATGTTCCTTCTTTGAAATCTGGGGGGTTTTTTGTTTGCTTTGGGTTTTTTGTTTATCTGCTCATTTGGTGTATGTGTGTCTTTTTTTTTTCTCTCCTGCTTTTACAAATGGAGGAGAGGAGAAATTGTGTGCATGTGTGTGTGGTGCCCTGCCAAGCAGAGAAACTAAGCAGACAGCCTCTATTGCTTTTGCTCTCACATCTCTAACTTAATTATGGGGGAGGCAAGGGGTGTGTTGTGTTTAATGTACTCTATGCTTCCAAAACTCTGCACTCTCACATGCTAGGGGCTGACCACTGGCACGGGCTTTCATTAATATTTTTTATTTACCCTGCCTTTCCGTATTGCTACTTTTGGTTTGGGGACTTCTTTGTAACGGAATTCTTTTATTTTTATAATTGCTTCTGGATCTACAGAAGCGCGTGTCGAAAATCATCTCAATGTCACTAGTCTTTAGTTCAACAAGAACGCTATGGAAACGAAAGGTTCTGTCATCCATCAGATTTTCTGTTCCATTTGTTGAAGATGAAAGGCGAGCGAATTTAGTGCTCACTTTCTTCTCCTTCTGACAGTTATTGATCCTCCCTGGAACTCTGCAATTCGTGCTCCAAGCCGGCCCTGACACGGGGAATCCCCAATTCATTATGTGTGAGCTCACTAGCGCCTCGGCACTGTGGCTCAGTTGCCCTTCCAGTTTCAAAGCAGTTTGTTATTTTCAACTGCCCCTTGTGAGCTGGGATTTATTTTTTTGCCCCCCTCTCCCTTCTCACCCCTTTTGCCTTATGAGACTTTTAAACTGGAAGCTGTTAATGTTTGAAAAGCAGCTGCTATAGCAGGGGGGTTAAGTGGTTTCAGAGATTTCTGGATTTGTGCAAAATAAGGAATAGCTGAATATTTTTCTTTGAGACAATAGGGTGTGGGAGGGGAGAGAACCTGCAATGTGTTGGTTTTTAGTTGAATTTTATGGTTCTCAAGGATGCAAGATTGTCATGTTAGAGACAGCCCCTCTGTTAAAATCAAGATTGTGGAGTAAGTGTGTTTACTCAATGGCTTCCATCTCCAGAAGTCAGGCTGCAACAATAAAAGAGGGATCATTGTGATGGTGGGATGTGTCACAGTCTTCCATGTCTGTTCCCCCCATGGCCTTTAATTGAAGGTATGGCTGGATGGATAGGAGCAGAGACTGATGGGTTTTGCCCTGAGCTGGCCGAATGCAAGCCCAACACATCATGTTGCAGACTGAAGCTGAGTTCAACCTGGCTGGCACGGTGCATGGGCCCAGGTAACGTGCTGGGCCATACTCTGCTGCTGCATGGTCATGTCCTGTGTGCAGTGCCCTCCAGGGCAGCCTGTGTGGGGCCACTGGTCTTCTAGAAACAGATTTGTAGCACTTTGTCCTTTTCCAGTATCTCCTGTGCCACAGCACGGTGTCTCCTCATTTGTGAGTGAGGATGGTGAAGTCTTACATAGAAAGTTTCCTGAAGCTTCTGCTTGTTTGATGTCACTGAGGGCGTTTTAGTGATGGCACAGGGAAGATGTCGTCTCTTGGTTATCCCCTGCTGAGCAATAACAAAGTCTATAGCTCTGCCTTTTGTTTGTGTAAATGTTCATGAAGCCCATCCCTCTGTCTTCTGTGACCAGATAGGGACATGTGTCACCCTTGTTATCCCAGTCCTCCTCCTTCTTCAGGCTCCTTAGTTCTTGGGGTTTACTTAACCCTTGGCCAAAATCCACATTTCCTACCAAAATCTTACAGAATTCTTCTAAAGAGGCAAGACCTACCTGGTGTGCCATGGGTCACGGTGTCCCACATTAGGGTTCAGTGTGGAGCTTGCTGCAGGAGGAGAGGGCAGTTGGACTGGTGAGTGCTGAGCTGATGGCAATCAGGCTTTCCCCAGCTGGCTGCAGGCTTTGCGGGAGGTTGGCGGGCCCTTAAAAAAGGGAGTTTCACATCTGCTTTTGTTTATCCTTTTTGCTGTGGGCAAGGCTGAAAACTTAATAAATTGCATGAAACCTAAGGAAGCATGAATATAAAAGAGTATTAGATAAATTACAGAAGCCTGCCTACCTGTAACATTTTTTTATAACATAAATGGTACGTGTGTATTATTTCTCTATAAAGTACCCACGTGCCCCAGCCTCTCACTGAGGCCTCTTGTTTAAACATTCCTGTGTTCTCACTACTCTTGCTCCTCAGTTTCCACCTCCAACTCCTCCCAAATTTTAACATCATTCCTTGGTGGCAGGCATTTAACACACCAGAGCTCTGAAGATGTGATGATGGGTTTTCGAAGGATATTTATAAAGCGGTTTTTAAGTATTTTGGAGGCTCGTTTCTGAAGGAACAGATGAAAGAAAAATCCTTGTAATGCTGGTAGCATATGCACGCTGTACAAAGAATGTCTCATACTTTCCTTAATATGTGCCTGTATTTGCTCTAACGTTCTCACCATTTTTTCAGCCCAGCTTTCCTGGCAGGGGCAGGGATGAAAGGGGAATTGCAAGAGAGAAACAATAAATTTGAAAAACAAACACCTTAGTAAGAGATACTGTAGCTTCAAATATTTGCGGTTCCTTTGTGAAAGAATTGGCATTGCACATTAACCTTAATACAAGTGTAATATAGCATGTATCTGAAGGCAGAATCGAAGAATATGAATTTCTGTGGCTAATGGTTTTTGAATAAATTCAATACAATTGTCTGGCGGTTATTAGCAGAATGTGTGAATCGGGGGCTCTGCAACACTGTATACTTTGAAGACCTTGAACTATTTCTACCAGTTAAGAGCTGTTAGGATCTGCTGAAAATTAGCTTCATTCAGTTATCATACAATATAGTGAGCGGTTCTGGCAAAAAGCATTCTCTGTTAGCATTGAGGCAAAATAAATTCTTCTGTTCTTCTGTCCGGAGTTGCAAATAGTATCTGTCTGAGGTCAGATAACCTGGCTTCTGTACATGCACATGTGTATGTGCCACCCATACGTATGTGTAAGGAGATCCACATCTAGATGTAAATATTGCCATATAATTTGTGTTGCTCTTGTGCCTGGTGTGGGCAGGTCACCGGCACCCTGGCTCTCACCAGTTACTGACTGATCCTGTACAAGTATGTTCCCTGCTCTAAAACATTAGTAATGTCACATTAGATTGGACTTAATTTGGGCTTATACAAAAATAACCAGTGCCTGCATTATGCAGAATGTCAAGCTGAATATTTGTGATGGCTTTTGCTCGCTTTAATATGAATCCTGTGGGTCTGATGGGAGGAGAGCATGAGAGAGAGAGGATGAGAAGGAATACAAAGGACCAGCAGAGTCTGGCCTCCCGTACTCTGAACGTCACAGTTCAGTGCAAGCCAATGCAGAATTACGTTGCTCACTCTGGTATGGCATCTGGGCTAATTTGTCTCCCTAATTACACTGGGTGTAGAAGTCTGCTGATGCCATTAACAGTGCCCATGACCCAGACTGGTGTCTCTACCTGAGCTTTATAGTGCCTCATGAGCATCTGAGCTTTCCTGTCACTGGTGACTCAGTGAGATTGACAAAGTGTACAGATCTCTGTAGACTTGGGCAGTAGTGTGCTCTCAGTGTAGTTGCACAGGCAATACACATTTGATAGAATTATCTTTAGAGAAAATAGGTGGGTTTTTTGTCAATGACTGTTAACACCAAGCCTGTGTAAGACTTGCTTGTTAACTGTCTGATTCCTTATGGTCAACAAAGAGCATCCAGGTCTTTGTAGAGGTATTGTAAGCTGTATTTAGTGAAGATCTTCTCATGGATAAAGCATGAGAAGTGGTGATTTAAGTTAGTGCCTCTGGGAGCTGGGCTGAGGGGATGGGAGAGTGACCAGTACCTGGGGAAAGGGTAGAGTTATGAAAGGTTTTCCAGCTTATACTGAAAATTGGGGCAGAGTGAACAGGAAGTGGAGCAAGCTGGCTTCAACTGTGATTGATCCTTCTAGTGTGTACAAGGATACACTGGAAACTGGCAAGAGACACGATAAAATAAGGCGTGGGGATTCTTGGGTAACTCCTTAAGGAAGCCAAGAAATTGGATCTGGTGGCAGTAAGGTTGGTAAGCTGTTGAAATGGGTGGCATCAAACTCCCCTGGCTGCTTCCACGTCCTTTTCTTTATCTTCCCTATCTGCCTCAAGTACTGTTTGGAGCAGTATCACTGCTTGTGTGAGAATAGGCACCATATACTGAAGAAGAAGCAGTCAACTTGAGCTTGCTGACAGAGGTGGTGGGAATGCAAATGTCAGTGGATGATTTGAAAAATATGTTACTCTTGGAGGGGAGGGGGTTTCCAGCACAAAACCAGCTCATCCATTTTCCAATAGGTTCTGTAGACAATAGATCCCACAGCCCTACATGGTCTCTGGCATATTACAAGATTTCATAGTTGTGGTCACTTCTAATTTGCTGTGCAGACTCCTAGAGGAAAGACCTTGCCTTGAAGTGTTTAAAATCGAACTACTCATCCCTGGTAAAACCATTCCAGTAAATGTAGTCCCAGTGTGAACCTCCACCAGTGGCTGATGTCCTTGGTGTTTGTAGCTACAGAAGTCACTGTCACTGGGGTGTCATCAATTCTAACCCCTACATGTAGTTGCTTTACCCCCAAGTCTTTTCACAGCATGTGTGAGTTTCAGTATAAAAATCTAGGATGGATTCCCTGAAGGAACTGGAATTTCTGGGTGTTGCAAAGTCCTTATTAGGAAATTGGAAAGATTCACTGATGAGTGTGCCTGTTTAAAATCAGATAGCACAAGAGTTCCCACCATTATTCTCCTTCTGGAAGGATTGTTTGTTAACTGAGTTGGTGTTTCAAATTAGAATGAAAATGGAAAATAACATGTAAGCAAATTATTTTCTTGAAGTTTGGGTATTTACAATATTTAGAAAAGGGATAATTGGATAAATGCTCTTTGAACGAGTACTAATGTATCACTGGATACTGGAGTGGACTTCTCTATTTCTAGTTTCCTGCTCCTTCAGTGAATCAGAATTTAACTTTTTTCTGCACATGCCCTAGCAGCTTTGTGTTTTTCTTCCCACTGTAGCCCTGCATAGAATTACAGTCTAGTTTTTATCAGGAGAATGTAGCAATAAAAGGCCTATATCATGCTGCTTGCATGTGGTACCTCACCATTTTGGGTCAATGAGAAGTCCTGCCCATGAGTATGGGCCAATCATGCTCACACTGCAGCTGAGAACCTTAAATAACTTTTGTTTATGTGAAGGCACTACAACAGATTTGTGAAAATGTTTTAATGTCCAAAATTAGAGTGTGTTGTAATCGTTCTGATGCAACTCTAGCAGAACAAAAGCCCTTGCACGGGCAATGTCTTGTTAAATTTCTAACAAAGTTCTTAACTTTTGGGGATTTGTATCATTAATTGTGAAAATCTGGAGTAATGGTTAAATGGCCAAGGAGTGCAAGTCCTGTTTTGTAGCCCATGGTAATTATTCTCTTACTCTCATTTCTGTTGTAAGCCTGTGTGAGATATTAACATTCTGGAGGATCTGATATTTTTATGTCCTTCATGACTGTGGGTTGTGAGATCTCTGCTGGGCTGTCAGCTCGCTGCTTTATTGCAAACCAGTTAACAGAAGGGAAGATGGAGAAAATCTACCTTAGCTGGGGGGTCGGCAAGGCATGGACAATGTTGCCTTCAGCCTGTTTGCTGTGTGGTGTTCCCCTAATAGGCAGACCTCCTTGAAGCATGGCCTGGAGAGCTTTGGAAAGCATCTTGGATGGAAATGCCAGACAGTTGTTTTGCACTTGTTAGCAGCTTTTATCCGGAAGCTTTAATAACATCACTGCAAAGTGTTGTTTAACAACTGGCTTTTTGACAACCGTGGCTCTACGGGTAACGAGGGAGCTTATCTTATGGAAGTGCTACAAAGAAATCAAGAAAAGGGGGGCCATGGGTAAATTGCTTTAATACATCTTTTGTTTAATAGAGGGCTGAGTTTGTAAAATGGATGGATTAGCAGATGAGATTCCCCCTTACTTCTCCAGTAATTCTTTGGAGAGGGTCTTGACTCTAACCATCTACCCAAAGAAGAGTCCATTCCATAAGTTTTGCACACTAATGACAGAGATGAGTAAAGAAAAACAGCCCATCCAGCTGCAGGCTTTCTAATACAGCCATTGGGTTCCAGGCAAGCAAATGTTGGAGAGAAAAAAGTGCTCTCCGGCAATTGTAATTAAGGGAAGAGCACCAAATACCTGTAGCAATATGTCAGTATTTTGAAATAATGTTGCATCATGTTTTACCTGAAACTTCATTAATGATAGCATAGATGGCCTCTTTATCTTGCCAGCATCTGCCCTACTACTGGTTGAGACGAAGGGCCAGGCATGTGGAGTAATTCTGTTGAAATAGTTGTTTTTGTGTTTCATGCAACTGACAACCAAATCTGGCCTCTGGAATTTACGATCAACCAACCGAATTAGCTTTGAGCTCACTGGGATTTGTTCTCCTGTAACGCAACAAAGACAAGCTGCTAAAGGCAGCCTACAGTAAAACCTCCTTACGTTCTGCTGGGTTCTCTCCTGCTCTAGTTCAGGGTCACGTTTCACTGCTCTTTGTTGCTCAGCATTGGAGGGAACTGAGACTCAGGGCCTGGGGCCTCCGACTTGTCATCTCTTCACCTGTGGCCTGTTCCTAAGCAGGTTGTGATATGGGAGGTAAAGGTATGAAGGAAAAGTCTGTTGTTGGTGGACTGACCTCCTCCCTGTAGGACCCCTGCATTCCTTCAGAATACAGAAAAAGCTTAAAAATGGCTGCTCTGTGTCTGTATTGTTTGTCCAGGGAGCTACGTTTGAATGCTGGGATTGGTGCCCCGTTCAAGTTCAGATGTCATGCAGATGTTTTGAGTGGCCAAATATACACCAAATACACACCAAATACCTGCCTCTCCCAAGTAGATGAGAAGAGTGTCAAGGCAGATGATGCTTCACCCCAGGGTGGTAACATGTGCTGTTTTATCTACCAGTGCCTTACAGCTTCCAGAGTATTAAAAGAAACCAGGGGGAATTGATGCATCCTGGAAAATGCTGAGTGAGCACAGAGGCACATTTTTACAATTGCCAAAAAATGAAGAGTGCCAAATCCTGCTGAGAGGTTTCACGTCGGTGGCAGGAGCTCCACTGGGTGTTGCCTAGCCCTGTTTGCTGTTTGGTACCAGCTGGGGAAATCCTTCTGGTGGCACTAGGGTTGTTGACTCCACTCCACTCTTTCTTGGTCATATGCTTGGAACTGATCCCTAACTGGTGATGTTGCACCACTTCCCCACCTGAGTCATGGATACGTTTAATGCACATTCTGTAGGTGGCAGGCAGCCCATTGTTTAAAGAAGCAGTTTCCTCCCTCACACAGCCACCTGGAACAAGCTCGTGTGAGACTTGATTTTATCAGCCCTCAGCTTTTCTTTTGTTAGCCAGCATTGTGTGCTAGGTGTTTCACTAGGTTTTTCAGAAAAACTTATCCGTGCAGATTGTGGGTCCAGGCTTTTGGAAAATGTCACCATTTTCTGCACAGCCTGTCCACACATGAAGTGGATGGAGAAGAATAAAAGACTGATGAGCAGTACTGGGTCTGCCTCCCCAGAGAGCTGTGTGGGCGCAAGGAGAGAAGTAAAATTCATTGCATTGGAGCAAAGGAGGCCTTTTGCTTTTGGTTCTGACTGGAATATAATAAGGCTTATATATTGTGCTTCGCTCATGAGTTTCTGTGTACCGACAATCTATGTCGAACTTGTGTCTTCCCTTGTCATCACACACAAGTGCCCAGAAGCATGAAATCCTCTTTTCTCCTCCCGCAGGGAATATTTGTTTTAGCCCATGCTAGCAGCTCTCCTTTCCTTTCTAAGAGAGACGTTTCTACTTTTTCTGGAGACTGTTACTGCTTTTGCTCTTAGAACAGCCCCTTCCAACCCTGACCCTGTGTTTGCATCCCTCCTCCTGTGCCATCCTCCATTGGAGCTGGGGGAACATAGTCTAGACTGGCCCAAAGGATCCTTCTCCTCTCCCTTCCCCCAACCTATCTCATCTATGTCATATTCTTAAAACATTTAGGGGGGTCTTTTTCAGCATTTAAAAGCATATAATTTAGAACAGTTTCAATTTAACATTTTAATCGATGTATCTCTTAAAAAGCTTTCATTCTCTTAATTTCTTTTTGGTCACTGCTGTCTCTCGGATTACCTCTGTGGAGTACTGCTTAAAGTCCTCTGTCTGCATGTCCTCCTCTGGGTGTTCATGACTCCTTTTGATGCTCCTCTGCAATTACATAGTGCTCACAGCCAAGGGAAGATGGCCTGAGCTGTTCACAAGCCTTTGGCTACCCTGCCCAGCCTTCACTCCCTTTGGAGCATGGAGACCTGCAGTTCCCATGCTGGGCAGCCATAGGGTGGATGCTTTTTGCAGGATTCCATGTTTGCTTCCTGGAGGCAGAAGTGAAAGCTGAAGTTTCCATCGCTCACTTCTGTGATGACACAATGATTAGAGGAGGCAGGCTGTGCTTCTCATTCCATTTCTAATATGACATTAATGACAGCATTGAGGGTCATTGGGTTTTTTTGAGCAAACACACAAGGTGTTTGCTGAACTGCCCAGAACGTTGCCTTGTCAGAGAAGGAGATGGTATTTTGGACATTGACTGCGACCTGACAACGTTCAGAGCAGGACAGCAAAACCCAGGGTCTCTAGGGTAACTGTATGAGCTGTGCTGTAGCTGTCCCTGTCAGGCACTTTCTCCCTCTGAAGAGGGACATGGGTTGTTAGTATTTGTAAGCCTGCAGTTTCTTGTTCAAACTGAAGCCTTTGTAGTTTTCTTGGAGTCCAGGGCTGAAATCCAGCCTACGTATGCTTCTAGTGCTTAGCTTGTAACAGCAACAATAGCAGCTGGAGATGCAGTTGTGATTTACAAATGTGCTTTTAGAATTTTAGGTTAATGCTACCAACCATAATAAGCAAACTAGTGTGCCCACACTGTTCTCAATTAAATATACAGATACCCTTTTTTATCAAGACCAACTATTTCCATTGGTGCCAAGTGTTCATGTCGCACAGATGCAAGTGGTTGTAGTGGAGAGACAGGTCTAGACATTATGAATACAATGTGATTTCACTGCTCGTAGCACTTCCAGGGTACTGGATTGTGATGGCTTCAGACATTGTTGTGCTTTGTCTTGTCACCTCACTGTTTTCTGATACTTCTGCATGTGTTCAGAAATTGTTTTCTTATTTTCTGTAGCTGGCATCATGACAGTCCCCTCTTTGCTTTGGTGTCTGCTAGAACCAAAGCTCTCTCCACACACATATTCCCCTCCACACTCCCCCAGCCCCCCCGCCCCCCAACAATAAATACCTTCTTCCTGATTCAGATATGTAATTTAGATTATTCCAAACACTCCTATGTACTAAGGAGTATTCAACAAATACATATGCTACTTTATTCCCTCTGTTATTCCTAATATTTTTTAGATCTTCCTGCATTATCATTCTCTCCCACTGAATAGAAGGAGTGATTTCCTTTTTAATTTTGGCTCTAAACCCCATTCAGATAATGGTATTTCCAAGATACTTAAAGCCAAGCTATCCTAGCACCAGGCTTTGGGATACCCATGCAGATACGCTGCACAATACCTAACATATGCTCAGCTTGTGCATTTTAGCCATATGACAGTGTTCTTAGCCAAGTCAATTTTCTCTTCATTTTTTTAATTACCATTCTGTGAGACACTGTTTCATATGTTGTACTGAATTTCCAAGTGTCTGTTCTCTGTTACAGTGCTGTTCTCATCTGTTAAATAGGCAATTTCTTTGGGTAGCAACACCAGAAATAAAATGATTTGAGTTTGGCTGAGGCAGCAGGATTCTTGACAGCGGTGTGCCTTGGTTTGGCCCATATCTCTCGAAGGCTGAATGAAACTACTTACACATCACACTTAATTTACGGTGCTAGTGGTCTTGTGTGGGGTGGTAGGGGGGAAGAGGGAGTGCCCTTGCAAGGCACGGGAAAATGAATGTGTTGTCTCTACTGCAACCCACAGGCAGAGATAGTGGCTGCAGTCTGCTCACACCCTTCTGAAGGAGGTTGGTCTGCCTTGCTGCAGCCCCCACCCTCCTTCTGGGGGTTTCTGCTGTGGCTGGGGACAACTTGCTTTTCTCAGCAGATCTGCAGTGGGTCAGCATTCCCAGCCTGTATTAGAATGTGGATTTTTACACCGACCAACCCCACTGGCTGACCTTGTAGGCTCTTCCTTCCTCTCGCCTGGCACACGGTTGAGGCCCCAACCTCCTTGCCTGGCTTTGGTATGACGTTGTGCCAGTGGGTGCAAGCTTCATACTTTCACTGAAGCATGAACTTTTCATTTCATACATTTTCCTGCCCCAGCTTTGTCCATGTTACTCTGGATGTATGAACTCAGTTCCTCTGAGGAAACCCTCCAGGAGCAGTGGCCATCAGGGCTCTTCAGTGACTTTATTCCCATGTGCTTCCAATAGGAATTTATATTATTCAGTGTAAACTTTCTTCTGTAATTTAAACACTAGACTTTCCTCTCTGGTTTATTAAACGTTATGAACAGCTGTGAGCTATGCTACTACTTTCTGCTAACCAGTGTCAGTGTTGTTTTGGCTTCCTCTGTTTTCCCCCATGGAGCTCATTTTGGCAAAATTTTGGGTGGCAAAGTAGGGGACCTGAGAGGATTTTGGCTAAAGGCATGTCAGGACACACTTAACTGGAAAGCCTCCTTGATGGTCACAAGCTGGAGGAGATAAATCTGATAGCTGTATAGTTTTTGTTTTTATAACTTTGCTTAATTTTCTTTTGATAAGAAAATGTCCATCTTCCTTTTGTAAACCTTATGGGGTTTTTCCCTGCACACTCTATTTCTGGTGTCACTCATTTCAGAGAAGTTTTATGGTGTATGTCTCCATTGTTTCTGTTATATTTGCTGCTCCTTCTCAAAAAGTGATCTTAAAAATGCAAGGGAAAAACTCAGTCCTCTCCTTCCTGTCCCTTTAAGTAATCATTTTGTGTATTGCACAATGTTTTTAATTAAAACCCTTATTTATATGATTTTTATAACAGCCATGGGTTCTCCCTGCTCTGGGTGCGCTAATCTAGCCCGGTTGTAAATTACAGTGCTTGCACATTAAAATAAACTGCAGTGACACAGGGCCTTGGCAACACTGCTGGAGGCTCTCCTGAGCCCACTGAGGTCTTTGTTGCATGTTAGAAACATCTCTGTTGTTTGTTTGATTTCCATGATACCTGGCAGGATCACTCCATAAGGAGGAGCCCTCCTTCAGTAGTTTACGTGGGGGAAGTTTTCTTGGGGTTTTGGAAGAGGGGAACAGGAGGGTCATTCTCTACTGTTTGATCATCCTCATGCAAATGTCTCTGGGAAGCGGAGGTGGAGGGGGGTAAAGAAGGTGGTGGTGACATTCAAGGAGATGAATCTCTCTTGTTTTCGTGTTGAGTAGCAGCAGCCTGTTGGAGAATGAAGGAGAATGGAGTGCCACCAAAAAAGAGGACAGCAAGCCAAGGTACCCAGAACAGGCAAACTGCAGTTAGGGCCACAGTTCAGCTGGGTGCTGAAACCACATTTCTGATGCAAGAGGTGAGATCCATGGGACTGTTTATGTGCTTGAATAGCTCTCTGAATGTGGATGTAAATACTACACTTGCAGAAGCCCTGCAGGCTGAAAATACAGCCTATAAAGTACTGTCAGGTTGGTGCATCTGACACTGCCTTCCCCTCTCCCTGTGCTGGTTAGTATTACACCTACTTTAAAAAGGCACCTTCTGTAGCTTAGTGGTTTGTGAAGGGCATGCATCAAAAAAATTACCACAACTGCATAAATATAATGATAGAAAGACTAATAGTTTCTCATGCTGGGAAGGTTTGTAGTGCTCAGTGTAATGTGCACAGACAGTATTTTACTAGCCTGATCCTTGCAGTGAAGGCCGGTTCTACCTGATTTTTTGCAAAAGATCATCTAAAGTCATTATATTTGCAGATTTTCCCTACCACCTGTTTTTATGTCTGTAAATATGTAAGACAGGATGCTTGTTCTTTGTTCTGAAGGCATGTTAAGATCAATGCCCTTGAGCATGCACCCTCTTCTGACTGTCTAAAAATTTGTTAAAGGTATAGATCTTGATTACATTCTCTTAATTCAAGCCTTTTCTTTTAACCCAGCTCTTAAAAGGAAGCGTACATGACAGTACATCACACAATATCTCAGCCCTTTCCTGACATTTCTGTGGAAGTAAATGAAAGGTGTAAATTAAAAAAAGCAAGTGTTTGTGTCTCACTTTAACCTTCTGTTATGTTAAATGGCTTTATTGAAGAGTGCCGGCAGTGTTCTCAAAAACTTGGGAAAATCCACTGTGAGCCATGCAATTAGTTGCCTTGGGAGGCGAGTATGGAGTTCATGATGTTTGATGTGAAAATTACACGGACACATCTAATTGGGTGTATTTGCACCACACAGAATACTGAATAAAGAGGTGAACTCTTTCCCCCCATTCCTTGCTTGTTTTCTTCTTCAGTTGGATTGTTTACCTTGAACTCTTCCCAGTCGTGATACTATTTATCTAAGCACGCAGATCGATCGGTGAGCACGTGTTCCCCTGTGCAGATTTTGGAGAGCAGGGGGGAAGAGGGGCAGGGATTGCACCGTGAGCCTGGAAAGATGAGGGAAGATGAACTTCAAGCTACCTCATGCTTCCCATTATCATTCCTTAGTCGTGACTTACAGTGCCTATCCCAGCCCTAGAGCTCTACTCTTTCTGCAGGAGTCAATGGCTAATTTGGAGAGTGCCCGGCACCGCAGGATCCATTACTCATCATTTCTTTTAGTCGTTAAGTTTTGCAACATAAACATATGAGGATGTTTTCTGCAGTGACAGTGATCTCCAGGGTTCATCGTTCTCTGAGCCCTTTCTGATTTCTTGCTTTAATGTTTCTTTGTTAATGGTGCTCAAAATTAAAGACAAATGTTCTGTAAATCAGCAGCTGATACCTGCTTGTGTTGTGAATGCATATCTTAGGGTATCATTCACTGCACTAAGAGGTCTGCTAACAAAACTCAGAAAGCCAGTGCTCTCTTCCTTTCCCAGTACTAAACCTTGTATCATCTGTTTGTGCATATGGATGTAGCTGCCTTCTCTCTCCTTTCCCCTTTAAACCTCCAGAAACTTTAATTATGTGTTGATCTTTAAACAATTTGATATAATTTTTCTTTGGTTGCAAATATAACTTGCCTGATGAATGCAGCTAAACTGTGAGTGTATTTTAAATATTCTGTGTTTTTGAACAGTAATAAAGACTCAAAGTAAAACATTTTCCAGTAATTTAGCACTCTCTTCAGTGCAGTTATTCAATTATTAGACCACAAAGGCATTCTGCAGTTTGATGTTATTAAGAAATATATTAGCAGAAAATACTCTATTATCATCTAGTGCTAATAATCAGCTGGTAGGAATTAGAAGAGAAGATGTGTAATTGGAATTCTTGTGGCTAATAAGATGTGAATTATAAAGACATTTCCAGGAGAGAAATCTAGGTGCTATTATAAGAAACTACTATTTGCATTTTAAAACATTAGTAGGCACAGTGATGAGATCAGATTGATTTGCTTAAAATATCAGCGAGGCACAATAGTGGAGATTACTGAATAGCACTTTGATCCTGGAGCAACATCACTGTCTTGCACCCTTTGTTCATTATTTGTTGTTCTGCTTTTTCCTGACCTCTGCTGCAGCTTGTTTTTAAAATAAAAAAGGTGTAGCAAGGAAGTACACGCTGAATTGATAACTCAGGCTACCAGTTATCTAATGGGTGCCCTTCTCCTGGCGATGGCTGATGTGATGTACCAGATGACAGCAGACAGATAGTGTCTCCTTTCTAGCCAAGGGGTAGGTGTCACAAGCATTTAAGGACATGGAGAACTTCTTAAGCGCAAGTTTTGCAGATTAGAATCCAGTTGTGGCTGTGTGAGTTGCCACCAGTGGGGAGTGTCTTTTCCTGAGCCACTTGCAAATAGATTACACCCTAAAAACGTGGCCTTTGGTTGCTCCTTTACTGCTGGGTTCTGTGTAACTATGTTGTTAATGGTTGTAAAATTATCCACCCACAGGATTTTGTCTTTGACCCCTGCATCAGTGAATTCCACAGGTTGACTGCTTGCCATTTACAGTAAGGGGAGGAGAGATATGAGTTTGTCCTTTCTTACAGGGCATCTCCCTGTTTCCAGCCTAAATTTGACCTTTAGCAACCTAGTCATACTCAAACTTGATAAATGTGATTTTCTTCTGGAAGCTAAAAGTATGCAAATGAGGCCACATGTAGAAGGCTGTGAGAGGGTAAAGTGTAATGAGTTTTGCTTTCCTAGCACACACTGGCTCTGCAGAACTCAAACATTCTCCTAAATTCTTAAATTGGTTTTAATCTGTTGCTTTTGGCAGGGGCTGGTGCCTTTGGGTTGGGGAGTTTGCTGGAGAGAGCAGGCAGTATTAGAAGTGGTTTCTTTGAGTGTTATGGGCTCCCTGTAGAGACGGGTGGAAGTTCACCACGTGAGGAACCGTGTGTATGCAGTATGGTAGTGCAGGGGAAGTGAAGGCAGGACCCAGGTAAGGTTCAGTGACTAGGGGAGAACCAAGTGAAAAGCATTGCCCAGGTGGGGATGGAGGTAAGGATGTACTGAGAGCCCGCAAGGAGCTTGCCAGGTCTCTCCTGTGTGTCTACAGCAGATGGTTTCAAATGCTGGAAACTGCAACAGGTCTGCTCTAGGGGAAAAAAATGGAAAGCCAAGTGAGAAAACAGGAGGTGAGCAGTGGAGCAATCTCCATATTTGTGCAGTTTGCAAGGTTTTCTGGGACTTGGTAATGTCTTGAGATTCCAGTTGAATTCCCAGGCAAGCAAGCAGTGATTAACTTTTCTGCAGTTGAAAGTGTGTATCTTGATTATCACTCTTATTTGATTATCAGATACTTAGTTTTAGTTGCATGGTAGTCTCGGACATTAGGAAGCAGTCTAACTGGAGGAGGCTGTAGCTTCACAAACGTTTAAACTAGCCCAGCCAGTGGTGCTGTTGGAAGAGTTAACTCTTGCCCTCTGCCTTGTGCTTGGGTATAAGTGAACCGAAGTGGAGAACTGGGCTGTTAAAACATTTTCCCCCTTTTTTCCCCCCTCAAATTAATTTGAACCCTGCATCAACTCCTCTCTCGAGGTCACCATAAGGCAGATCAGATGCTTTAGCTGATATAACAGGAGGACATGGGAATAGGTGGGGAAAAAAGGTGGGGCTAAGATGTTATTGTAGGCTTACAATGGCATTAGATGGGAGAAACAACCTAGCTTTTTTTCCTTTGTCGTGGTGTATAATGTTTGCATTTTAAGAGGCTGCAACATTCACTGGTGTAAGAGGAACTGAACTGTGCTCCCTGCTTTCAAAAGCAGATTCTTTTTAGCCAGTTTTAACAACATTTTTCCAAAGGTACATGAACTGTTAAAAGGAGATGTAGCTGAGTCTACTGGACAGTGTACTTGATATTTTTAAAACTGGGAAAACTTGTAACCTTCCCCTTCTGCTTGAAAAGAAGAAATCTGTGAACCAGACCCCACTGAAAAGTCACGCAGAAGTATTGCGAAGGGTTTCAGAACACAACTTGCGTGCTTAAGAGCCAAAATTGATGGAAGAAGAAGAAGGGATTGTACTTGCTCATCCAAAGAAAGGTATGAGGACAGACAGTAGAAAACTGGTGTAATGGGAGAACAGTGGTGGCTGTCGTGGGGAGGGCTGTTGTTTCATCAAGGCGTGCCAGAATATGTATTTTTGATTTGTCAGTGTTAGATTTTTTAAAAAAGAAAAGACAGGAGCGCTGTTTTAAACAAATATGTGTTTCTGCAGAAGGAATAGATTTCTTAAGAAATGTGGTGAATGAACCTCAGTCCCTTTCAGAGGCTTCCCTTGCTGTGTGTCTCTCCTCTGTCTTCCCCTTCCTCACCTCCCTCCTCCCAGGGAGAAAACTTAGATGCTTTTTCCAAGAAGTAAGAGAACATTTTTCACTTACAGGACTAGAACAATTTTCTCTCCCCTCCAGCACCCCAGGCTCCAGTGCTCTGGGTGCAAAATTTTGGTAGTTGTTCTTCCCCTCATTGTTGGTTTTTTGTTTTGCAATAATCATTCTTTTTAATACATTTTTAATAAACATGGTTCGTTTGAGGAGGTCTTGAAGTGATGCTGCAGACAGAATGTCTTGTCCTAAAACACTTCCTCTTGTCATGTAGATAGTTTTATCACATAAAAGAAATGTTGCTTTCGGCATTGTGTGTTTTATTGTTACACACATGTGCACACACACCCATACACGGTAATTCCTGTTCTAACCAGGACAATGGGAATGTAGCAGCATTGAAATAAAACCCCAATAATGTGGCTTTTTAACCCTTTTTTTAATCTGAAGTTTTATATGCAGATCTTTTTCTGTGCAGCATAATATTCTATTTGAAGTGGAACTTAGCTCTTAGTTAACACTGAAAGTGATAAGTTGTCTAAAGCCCTGTTTAGACAGACAGAGCTTATTTGGCATCTGCATTAAGCTGTTTGACAAAATGTTTCGAATGTAATTAGTTCACATCAAAGGTGCACCACCTTCGGTGGCGGGTAAGATGGATGAGAACTGAAGGTACTGAGATCAGCATGACCTGACTGAAGGCCTTGCAATTTAAGGTTTTAATGTTTATTACATTTTATGTTTGTTTTAGTTATTTATTTTTTAAAAAAGGAGAAAACTCTAGCATAGGATTTTTCTAATTTCTTTTCTTGAATATTTTTCAAAGCTCTTCCAGTGTCTCAATTGTACAAGGTCTTCACTTGTTATGCTCCTCTCATACCTCAAGGGAACACACTGTCCTCCAAGAAATAGACTTTTTTTAGTGTGGCAAAACAGATGTACAGAAATACATTGTATTTAAAGTAGATTTCTGAGAATATGTTCATAAAAATGATGCATTTCCATATACTGTTCTCGATGGCATTTGGTTCCACAGTTGCCTGATTTACATGTTTCAGGGTTTTTTAAATTTTTTTTCTTCTTTTTTTGTCTGGTACTGTTTGGTCTGTGAAAACCAGCCTGAGATCTGAAAGCTTAAGCTGAATTCTTCCTCATTCTTGCATTGGAATCACTGAACGTTACAAGTAGGGTGGTGAAGTGGACAGGGGGGGAATATGAAAATATCGATGTTAGCATGTGTTTTTTCCTTTATAATATCCCCACATTGCTGTTGTTACTTCAGTGCATTTGTTCATATTTTATATCTCATTCTGCTCAGAACTACGTCTGTATCAACAGTGATAGCAAAATAAGAAGTGTTTCCTCTCTACCAGCCAGTAATCAACACTTCTGTTTAATAACATGGGAATTAGAGTAGGATTGCTTCCTGAACTTGCTTGCTGTACTTGAGTGGCTATGGTGATACCAGCAAGAGTTAAACACTGTCTGCACGTAGGCCAAGTTTCTCAAAATGACAAAGTGATGCTGGACACCTGACTCAGGAAGCTTGGTAGAAAAGAAGTGTTCAGCGCTTTCTGAAGATAAACTGTATTTAATCCCAGTTTAGATTCATGAATTACCAAGATTTAATGAAGGGCCAAGCATCAGCTGAGCTGCAAGAGCTCAGCTGGTTCTTGGTAACTCCTGAAGGGCAATCATTTCAATTGTGTATATAAGCTTTTATTTTAAGACTGGTACTTCAAAGTACTTATTATGGCCATCTTGGTGTGAAGATGCTCCAAATAAGTTGTTAAGTACACATAATAGGAAACCTATGTGTTGGAAAAGACAGAGTTGTTATGTCAGTTCTTTTTCTGGATCACACCGCTCTTTTAAAAGCATAATGATTCACTCAAGGTGGGAGAAGACTTCGCCAGAGTTCCATGTAGCATTTGGCATTTTTCCTGGGCAAGAAGTTTCTTTATGTGGTTTACTATGTATAATAAATGCTTAATTAGTATGATTTGGGGACTGATAAGGTAAATGATGAGGAACAAGTGGTAGCAAAGCTCTATTTAAGCCGTTCAAAAGAAAATAAAGGATTTCTCTAGTGCTAGTGGGGGGTGTTCTTCCCCTCATTTCTGTAAGATCAGCTTTTTTTCTTAGTGTGACTCCAACTGTATTGATCCTGCTGTAGATCATTCATAAAACGAACAGCATTTGGGAAACATGCAGTATTTAAAATTTAAAATACCTTTTGCACGCAGAGATGATGGATGATTAATGTTTGGTATCTTAGGCTCTCTTGGTTATCTAATCAATGATAAAATGCTTTGGTTTTCTAACTTCTAGTAAGCTTGGAGATGCTGGATTTTGAACCCTCTCCCTAGCTGATGACTGGGTTTTTTGTGCCAAATCAGAACCTCAAAAAGATATGTAAATACATTTTAAAAAAAAAAAAGTTAGTGGCACATTGGATCTAGGAAAGAAGCCATTTAAAACTTGTGAGAGACTCAAACTTTGAGAGGGAATGTGCCAACACAGGTGGGATGGACAGAGTAAACAAGGGCTCGTGTCAGCCTCAGCAGGTACGTGTTGGTGTGGGCACACACGCTTTGCCTGGCTTCATATACGCTTATGGTTCTGTCTGCAAGATTATAGATGTATATCCTTTTGTATATAAAAAATAATCCAACTAATGCTGAATGAAGACTAAGCCCGTTTGGGTTTTTTCTTCTTGTCCTTTCAAAGACTCTTTCCACGTTCACACATGCACACTCTCCTGTCTTTGAAGTCTTGCCCCAAGCTCCTCCTACATAATTTTCTGTAGAAACTGAGAGCACAGATAAATGCCCATTTTAATCCCCTTCTTACCAGGTGAGTGAGAGAAACAATGGGAGGTTTTATAGCCAGCCCTTAGCCCCTGTGAGTGGGAAATGAGTCATTACCATGATGAAGAAAAAAAATGAGGGACCTCAACCCTAAATTCACACTGACCTCCATTGTGAGTCTCTTGGGCACGGTTAGTGACTCAGCATTATGTTTGCAAATGGGGTACCATGCCCTTGGTGGCCTGTCAGATGCCAAATTGCTCCTCTCCTTGTTCAAAGGTCTTTGGGTGGATGGGAGGGATAAGCTTCCTTCCTGGAGTGTGGAACCTGCACCCAACCACATTCCCGGTCCCACTATCTGCATCCCCAGCACATGTGCTGCTGCTCCTGCTCTAGTTTGCCACAGAGACCCATCACTACCAGGGTCACTTCTCGGTGTGAGCAGCAAAGTGCAGCACCTTGCTGGACCTTCAGGTCTTGATGACACCTATCTGAAGATAGGCAAGCAGACTGTGCTACCGTCTTCCGCGTTTTGGGGACATCTTTATTCAACTGCCCTTTTTCTCTTCTGAATGTCTGCTCTGTATTTTGCAGAAAAGGTAAAAAAACCAAAGTGATTGTCAGTGTCTAGGGAAGGGAGGTGTTTCAGAAGTTTCTCTCCACCCATATACACATAGATAAATAAATAGATGCTATACATATGGACAGACATATCTACGTGTGTGTATATATGTATATGTCTGCCTTTCCGTGCTAGTGTTCCTCAGTCTGTCTGGTGAGGATTTGAAAGGCGGCATACCCACCCAGAGCGAGTTGGCATTGAGTGCTGGACAGCATTTCTCTGTACATCAGCTCAAACCCATAATTCACTGAGGGAATTATGGTGGTGATTCACTGAGCTGTGTTAGTTTTGTGTGTGTGTGAATGTTATGAATATCTAGGCTTGAGCTCCTATGCAACAGCACCCATTAAGAATTAATGCTGCCTCTTTATTTGTGAACTTCTGCTCCAAACTTGCCAGCCTTAGAAGAGATCTGTGTCTGTGCACAGATGAACAGGAGTACTGTGTGACCACAAAGGTGCCTGGAGTTTATGGTATCTCAGCTCTTGCCTACAGTCAGGGTAGAGGCCTGAAACAGCAGTGGTGTTCAGGGTCCCTCCTTGGGATTTCCAGAGCAGGAGAGCTCATGCCTCCTAACCCTCTTGTAAGTCTAAACATGACTTCTGCTGCCAGGAAGTGAGCATCCCATAGCTTCAAGTCTAGTCATCAACATTTTGTCTGTGTTGACTGGGAAGGGACTTGGTTTTGCCATAAATTAGCAAGACGGTAACATAAGAACTCCTGTCCTTGCCATCTGTAACAAAGCAGAATAAAATATTCAGAACTCTCAGTTCTGCTTGCAGTGCTGAGGCAAGTCACATGCAGTCAGCTGGTGTCTCCTGTTTATTTCCATGAGGAATAAAAAATAGTTTATAAATTGTAACTTCTCCACATTCTGGCTACTAGGTCTAAACACAAGTATGTCAGGCATTTTCTGCAAATAGCAATCTCCTAGGATGTGAAACATTGTTAATTTATCTTAAATAATTCAATAGAATGTCAATATTCCACAACTCCCTCTACTTAGAGTGACAGGTCTGTTCAAATTAGTAGCCCTGAAGAATAAAGAATATTCAGGACATGCTTTTATCTCAGGAAAGACAGAACTCAGTGCGGCTGCATAAGTTTTTAAAGTAGCAGTGTGAACACCAGCCTGCTACCTGGATGACAAGTAATTCAAGCACAAATGTTGTGGCTTTTAGGAAAGAAGCAGTATATACATTTTGTAGCCAATTAGTAATCGCTGTGAGTTCTCTGTATGTGCATTATATTCTGTATTTTACATATGCATGCAGGATATCCAATGTAATATGCGAGTGGATTCTCTGAAATGCTGTTTCATATTTGCACGCTAATTTATTCTTTCAAAAACAAAAGTATATTTTAAGACTGATCATGTGATGAATTGAGGCAGCCGGACTTGTTGCTCAGTGTATTTTCTCTGACAAGTTGGAAATCTGTTAATTGGCAAAAATAGCCCTGACACCATGCTCCGAGCTGCCGGGGAAGAACTAGTGTTGTTCCGTTTTCCAGGTTATGATCACCATAATTAGAGCAACAATCGTAGAAGTTAAACTGGGGTAAGACACTCTCCATTTTCCTTTTCATTATTCTGACAAAACAGGATTCCTTACTGTGGTATATTTTTATCTGTATTATCAAATCTATTTTTATATTTCTGAAGAAATAGAGGTGAGGATGTCCAAAAATTCCTTTGGAAAACTACTGCTGGTTAAGGATACTTTCTTGATACTTGAAACTTTTTACTTAAATCTGGCCTTGTGATCTCCCGTTCCTTCACGTAACCCCTCTCCATTCAGGTGCTCACATCCTTTTGATATTTGCAGGGATGAATTGATTAATTTGGGCGCAGGAAGGAGGCAAGGCAGGGCTGCCCTTTGTTTAACCCAGTGGTGCCAGCTAGTCTGGGTCAGAAGCGTGACTAAACTCCAGCTGAGACATTTCTGTGGCTGATCAAGATGTTAGGGCAACACCCAGAAAAATAGCCCAGGCTAGCTTGGCAGTGTTGTCTCAAGACTTAAAGCGCACATGCTGTTTTCATCTCAAACGTGTGCCTTGCCCAAGGGTCAGGCTAAAGGACCCCCCTCCTCCTCCTCCTTAGCCTTGTACAGCCTCCCTGCCAGCATGCCGGTGCACTTAGCACAGCAGATGGATTTGCTCACAGTTCCTGGGAAGGTGGCAGGGAAGTTGGCTGTACGGGAGCATGTGTAGCCTTTCCTCTCCTAGGAGATCCCATGTGGGTGCCTGTGTGTTTGTCTTCCTTGCAGAAGCATGGGTCAGGTTAGAGTGATTGTGTATTACCGAGGTAACTTCCTATGCAGCTTCTCTTGCTTGGCCAGTGTGTGTGAGCCTGGAGTAACTAATTTCTGAAGATAAACCTGGAGTGTTAGAAGAGAGTCCCAGATCCCCCCATATGCTGCTGTCTCCTGGCTGTTGGGAAGGACCTTGTGGCTTGCTTGTACAGCCTGCTCAATACTTTAGGGCATCCTGGTTTGGGCTTTCTGGAAAGGAAGGAGGCAATAGATTTGCTGCTGTTCCAGTTGTAATTCCTTGTAACTATATTTAGGAATAACCCCCTTGTTGCTCCCTTCTTTTCATTTGTAATACCCTGCCTGAGAAGGCATCCTGAGCCAGCCAAGACCTTTTGGGTCAGGATGAACAGGCAGACTGTGGGTGATTTTGTAATGGGAGTCTTCAGATTACTGGAAGAAGGCTCATTATCCCAGGCCGTAGTCCTCATGGGGGACTTCAACCACCCCAGAGTTTATTAGAGAGACAATACAGCAGGGGACAAGCAGTTCTAGTGGCTTCTGGAGTACATCAATGACAACTTTCTGACACAGGTGATTGAGAAGGTGACAAGGGGAGGGCTAAAAGCTGGATCACAACCCTGGCCTCCAGCAGAGCAGACTTTGGCTTGTTATGGGATCTGCCTGGAAAAATCCTATGGGATACAGTCCCAAAGAGAAGAGGTGTCCAGGAAGAGCTGGTTCATTTTCAAAAATCTCCTCCTCCAAGCTCAAGGCTGGTCCATCCTAACAAGCAAGAAGTCAAGCAAAGGTGGCAAGAGGCCTGCAAAGATGAAATGACTAAACTCAATTATAAAAAGAAAGAATACAAGCAGAGGAAGCAGAGACAAGTGATCCAGGAGGAGTATAAAGAGGCACTATCCAAGCATGCAGGGATGGGATTAGCAAAACCAAAACCGATCTAGAGTTGAATCTGATGAGCCACGTGAAGGGTGACAGTAAAGGCCTTCTACAGGTACATTGTGAGCAGAAAGAAGACTAGGGAAAATGTGGGCCTGCTGCTGAGAGGAGCAGGGGGCATGGTGACGAAGGACATGGAAGAGGCTGAAATATTCAGTGTCTTGTTTGCCTCTGTTTTTAGTGGTAAGATTTTCCTTTACACTTCTGAGACCAGTGGGAAAGTCCAGAACAAGGAAGACCCCTCAGTGGAGGAGGACCAGGTTAGAGAATGTGGCACCTGATGGGATGGATCCATGAGTGCTGAGGAAGCTTGGCATTGCAGGGCAACAGGTGATAATCTTTGAAAGGCTGTGGCAAATAGGGGAGGTTCTGGAGGACTGAAAGAAAGCAAGTGTAATTCTTGTCTTCCAGAAGGGGAAGGAGGAGAATCTGGGGAGCTGCAGACTGTTCAGCCTCACCTCAGTCCCTGGAAAGACGATGGAGCAACTAATCCTAGAAAACATTTCTAAACACATTAAGGACAAGAACGTGACTGAGTAGTCAGCATACATTTAAGAAGAGTAAATCACACTTACTTAACCAACCTGCTGGCCTTCTGTGATGAGTTAACTGGCTTAGTGAATAAACAGAGAGCAGGGGATGTTCTTTCTCTTAACCTTGGTAAGGCTTTTGACACTGTCTCCTGTAACATCTTCATAGGCAAACTGATGAAGCATGGACTAGATAAGTGGGTAGTGAGATGGAGAGATACTAGCTGAACTGTTGAGTTCAGAGGGCTGTGATCAGCGGCACAAAGTCCAGCCAGAGGCCAGTCACTGGTGATGAACACCAGGAGCCAATGCTGGGTCTAGTAGTGTTTTAACACCTTCATTAATGACCTACCTGAGGAAATGCAAGCACACCTTCAGTAGGCTTGGAGGTGATACAAAACTAGGAGTGGCTGGTACACTGGGTGAATGTACTGTCATTCAAAGTGACCTCAACAGGCTGGAAAATGGGCCAACAGGGATCTCATGAAATTTAAGAAAAGGAGATGTGAAGCCCTGCCCATGGGGAGGGATAACCCCATGCACCAGCACAGTCTGGTACTCTTGTGGCAAAAAAGGCCAATGTTATCTTGGGGTATGGCAGGCAGAGCATTGCTAGCAGATGGAGGGAGGTGATCCTTCTCCTCCACTAAGCCTTGGTGACATATGGAGTGCTGGGTCCAGTACTGGGGTCCTCCCCAGTATGAGAGAGGCATGGACTTAATGAAGCAAGTCCAGCAAAAGGCCATGAAGATGATTAAGGGACTGGAGCATCTTTCATGTGAGGGAAGGTTGAGACAGCTGGGACTCTTCATCCTGGAGAAGAGAGGGCCAAGAGGGATCTTATCCGTGTATATAAATACCTGATGTGGGGAGTAAAAAAGATGGAGCCAGGCCCTTTTTGGTGATGCCTGGTCCTGCTTACAGGACAGGGGGTGGTGGGCAGAGACTGGAATACAGGAGTTGGTATTTCAGTGTAAGAAGGAACTTGCCTTTTTTTTTCTGTAAGAGTGATCAAACACTGGAGCAGGTTGCCCAGAGAGATCACGGCATCTCCATCCTTGGAAATACAAAACCTGCCTGGACACGGTCCTGAGCAACCTGCTGTAGTTGACCCCGCTCTGAGCAAGGCAGTTGGACTAGACCAGAAGTCTCTCCAACCTCAACTATTCTGTGGTGCTGTCGTCCCACTAGCTGTTTGAACATGTGATTGTTGACCTTGTGATGGTCAGCACTAAGGCAATGGTCATATCCCCCTTCAAATTAACAGTCCTAATTTGTTTATGCTTCCAACTATTATATTAAGCCACGGTACAACTGCCCCTGAGAAGTGGTAACTGAAGCTTTTATTGAAGAACGCATGCTGGTTGGCTCTGTGCCCCTTTCTTCTGAGCTTGGAGGGAAAAAGGGGGCTATCAGTTTATTTTTCTTGACTTAATATCTTCCTGTATTTTGTTGACCTTAACTCTCCATTTTCTAATGACGCTTGAAGACGCTCATGAGCTGAATTTATTAATGCTTTCTTTTGTCATGAAGTGATTTACTTTTGTTTAGCCCTTATCTCTTGCCCTTTGGAGTTCACATGTATTCCTAAGGAGGAACAATGAATGGATGTTTCCTGCTGTAGGTGTGTGAGAGCCTTTCTCAAAAATTTGGGCATGGAAGTGAAGTGAAGCTCTTAACCCAGAATATCCTCTCTTACCTAGCAAAAGTATTCTTTGTGGGTTTTGATAACTTTAAGGAATGCAGGCAACATCCTAGATTTACTGGAACAGCTGTGTACTTTCTGCCTTACCAGCGCATGAGCTGGTGATGAAATTCCCTAACTTCTCATTGCTCAAAGGAGTTGTTGCTTGAGATCCTGTTTCAGATTTTTTAGATTTTCTTTTTTCTTGCTTTATTGTTCAATCCTATTAATATTCAAAAATGAATCCAATTATTATTTTAGTTCCTAATTGAGATTCAACTCCTAGTCGTGCTGTTCCAAAATGTAGTCCTTCTTGTGGCATGAAAGTAGGGAATGTCTCATCATATTGATGGACTAATGTTGATAAAACATGGCTCAAATCTAGCAATGCCACGGATCTATTTTTCAACCTGGTACCTTTAATACTCTGACTTTGATTTCAATGCTGCAGAGTTCGTACAGTCCAGAAATCTTTGGAGGATTCAGGGACCAGACTAGATCATTTGCCTACCTAAGAGTTTGTTTGGAAAACTTGGTGCTAGTGAAAGGTGCTCCTGTGTGAGGAATCTGAAGAAGAGGCTTTTCTGTGAGCATACAGAGAATGGTGGGACAACATGTAACACCCCCCTCATAGTTTCTGAAGTGGCCCTCTGTTTTACTCCATAATATTGGAAGATGATCATGGATGTTTCCACTGTTATCAACTTAACCTCCTGTGTTGAATCAAGATTATAATGTGCCTTTCTCTGTCTCCATTCTGTATGTGTCACTGTGGGTACATTTAGCCCTTAATCAAAATCAGTGGAAGAACATTACATGTAAGATTTGGGTGAGAGGTGTTCTTGTGTGATGTGACAGTGGAGGTCATCCTGTGCGTCACAGAATCATTTCCTTTGGAAGAAACCCCTGGAGGGCATCTGGCCCAACACCCCATGCTCATGGTTATGCTTTTAAAAGTGCAGTCTTTCGCTTAGGGAGGGGATCGCTGACTTGGAGCCAACATGCTCAGACCCACTGCTGGCTCTAGCAAGGGGTGAACCCACTGAGATGGTGGGTACAGTAATTTCTTTGGGGCTTGGACCTGGCCCACCTGTAGCTGTTTATTAGAGTGAGACTGTTCTAACAGGAATGAGGATGAAGCTTATTTTCACGCTGGCTTCTCAAAAGCTTTCAGGAGGTGGTGACTTCATGACCACAGCTGATAAACAAACTTGGCTTTTATAAAAATAGACTGATGGTCTGGCAGGAATTCCAGCCTGTCCAAATGGGTCTGCTCCTGCCAAGCAGCACGGCCGCTGCTGCGTGAAGAGGGTGTGCCCCTTCTGCTCCCTCCCAGCCTTCACATTTCCCGGCTCCTTCCCAATCAGATGGTAAATACGTCTCTGCACATAGCATTAAGGTTGGTAAATCAGTTGTGCAAATACTGCCAAGTAAGTAAATACAGTAGAAAATGGAACATTCACTTCCTTTTGTTTAGTTATCGATACAGATTTAAAGGCAAGTCATCCTAAGTAATTGTGTTTAGATCATTAAACATGGTTTAATAATGACAATAATAGGGTGTGTCCTGAGACAGGAGGCAAAACAGTGCACCTATAATTGCCTAAGAACAGGTTATTTCTGATAACAAGCCTCTCTCATTGGGTTTAGTTCAGAGGAGGGGGGTTTGATGAACACCCCCTTCTGGACATATTCCGAATGTTCTTATTGTCCTACTGCTTATGATTTGAGCCCACTAAAATATAAAGATCTTTTCAGCACTGTCTGGATTTGCCAAGTTAAACATTGAATAAAATCTCTCTTGATATAATGATCGTGGGTTGGGTGCAATGTATGACTGGAAGAAGGAAGATTCCCTGCACCATAGGGTATAAAGTTCCTGTCCATACTAGGTGGAGTTTTTTCCAGTCTAAGCGAGCAGTGAATATTCCTCATTCTGCATGTTGCATCCAGATTACTCTTGGATGAAAAAAATGTGCAAAGTTATAGTGGTAAGCAAGCGAATCTTTCAAGGCTAATTAAAAAAAAAAAAAAGGCTGTTTTCTAAACTTCTCAGGGAATTTTAATCTTCGAAACCAGTCTCCACAGAGATGGATTAGTGAGGAGAGAACAGATGAAGCAATCAAAGGTGCCAGATAAATGCAATTTATCATGTTTCCACAATTTATCGCCTAATTATCCTCCTCATTGTGTGTGTATGCGTCTATACGTGTATATTTATATAATGCGTATGAGTATTAAATGTGTTTATGGAATGATACCGCTCCTGGATTTTCCACTGCGTGTTCTATAAACTGCTGGAGGTTGCAGGCTTTTTTTTTTTAAAATAGGCCTAGTATGTGAAATCTCACCAGCCATAGCTAACCCAGAGTGCATTGCTGACATGCCAGCCATTTTGTAGAAGACATGACCTATATGGAGTTAACAGATCCAACCCCTCTTAAATTCATATAATGAAATCTCATAAACCTGATCTAATGTGTGATTCTTTTAAATCATAAAATAGTTTTTGAATGCAGCCCATCATTTCTAGAATGTGAATTTTTGTGTGATGGCAATTCTCTCCTGTCGTGTTGTTATTACCAGTTTTGTTGCTGAACAGGTTAAGACTATAATCCACCTCCTCAGCTGTGTGGCTTTCCTGGTTGAGATGGTTCTTTATAAGCCAGGATACAAAGTTCAGCACTCACTGGGCCCAGTCCTAATCCTTTAGTCACACAATGACTTTTCCATTTCTCAGGTCCAATAATATAACTATGACCTCACTTCTGCACAGCACTTCAACAACTTGTTTTTCTGTGTTGAACTGTGGTTTACGCATTTCAAGAGGACCTTTTGTAAATTTGTGAATCTTTGGAGGCAAACAACCTAGTAAAGCTCTTAGTTTCTGTTGAGCTAAAAAGCAGTGTATGAGTCTTAAGGTTCCCCCCCCACCTTATCCCATTCTTGTGTCTGTTCTATACACGTCTCATACCTTGACATATGCTGTCATTTTTACCCAAGACCCATGTAAAACTTTATTTTTGGAAGAGTAGAGGCAAAGTTGTTTCCATATGAAAATAATCTGTTGTGGCTTGCTTTTAATCCATCCAGGTCCCTCCTGGAGCAGTCAGTTCTAAGACTGAAAGAGTGCATCTCATGGCATCTCTAAGAATGGCTCAGTGAGGATGGGGATTTAGATGCCCACCTTGCAGGGACATCCACCCCAGCTGTGGTGGGCAGTGGCATATAGCTCGAGGAGAGGACATGCATCACATCTGGCTCTTTGAAATTAGTATAAGAGTTGTGCCTTCCCTCGAAGGAGTGAGATATGTTTATGAAAGGGCCACATGCTCATATTGTACTAAACCAGAAGGCTGCTTTAAGCCCCATATTAATTTCAGTTTTCCAGTGAAGGACAACAGGGGGCATTTAGTTTATTCCAGATTTATTTTTCTCTTTGCAAAGTCCAGGTTCTGACTTATTTTTTTGCTGTCTTTAATTTTAACCCCAGAAAAATTCTTCTGAAGAGGAGAGAGAGAGGGAGGGATGATAGAGGGTATCAGTGGCATCTCAGCCTCTTCATCCAGTTTCCCAATCTCCAACCACCTTCTGCCTGACAGGCTCTTCACTCAGCCCCTCAAGTCCAGGCCCTAGCATCAGTCTTTCACCTCTTAGGAAAACAAAGTTGGCAGGGAGATAATGTTGGATTTAACGTGATCTACAGGATTGGGGTCAAGGGTGATCGTGAGGGCCTTCAATCAGTAGACGTTCATTTGAGTGTGTCATCACTGCCGGTGGTTTTCACATCAGGCTTGTGCTTACAACAAGCTGAAGTGACAGGTGAGAAACCTGCTTTTCATAGCAGGCAGGAAAAAGCTGTTGGCTACTCACGGCCAGGGAATGATAAATACTGCTTGAACACGGAGGTAAATTGGTCCCTGGCCTTTGCTCGCTGGGAGAAGGAGAGCGGACACTGCGCTTTCCTTCATCCCAGCAAACACGGTGCCGTTTGTGAAAGTGACCCCCCTGATTCTTTTTGAAGATGTATTTTCAGCTTAGAAACAATTGAGAAAGCCAGCAGCAATGACTGCGAGCAGCGGTGCAGCCAGACCGGATAGTGCAGGACGAGCCCAGCTCTGGGTCCAGCCCCCGGGTACAGGTTTGGAATGGGTGTCCCTGGCCAACACGTGGACATGTGGTGTGTGCTGCTGTGCTCAGACAGCAACGTGTCCCCACGGCTTGTGAAAACCCCAGGACTACCCTGGAGACAGACAGATGTGAAATTATAGCAATATAACAGCTTTTCTCCCTTGCACAACTCTTCGTAGTTGAGAAACTTTAAGGTTCATAAGAACTTGTTGCTGCCCAGAGCAGGGAATGGGAGCCCTGAATGTGAAGGAGGATGAAGATTATTTAAAGATGTGGCTCTTCCTTCTCCTTCCCCACTCTAAAACAGCATGAGGGTGATGTCCTCCCCTCTTTCCCTCATGGAGGAGCGGATGGGCTGGACCCCAGCACAGACCTCCTAGATGCCCACATGTTGCATGTGTGCCTTGTTGGTTTGGTCTGTGGCTTGCGCACCTTTGGTTATTTCATATTTTCTTCTATGCAGATACAAATATCCCTGATGAGAGAAAACTAATCCCCTTCCCAGAGCTGTTTCATGCAAACTAAATAGGCTTCAGAGCTTTTTAAGTCTTGTTGTTTGGCTTGGATTACGGAGGGGGGGGGGATTTAGGTGACCGTGGCAGATGATGGAAACCCAGTGGGTGTCTGGTCCCCAGAGCAGAGTGGCCGAGCAGCACTGCAGTGCTGGCATAGGCTGGACATGCTTGAGTGAGTGTGGTACAACACTTCTGCTGTGGGCTCTGCTCCGGAAGATAATGGCAGTCTCCAGCAGGTTAATTCCTCTCTTTGTAATGACTGGAGACCTGCCACTTCAACTGAGCAAGAAATTTAGATAATTGATCCCAATGTATAAGCCAAAGAAAGGAAGGAAGAGCAGAGGAAGAGTAGGAAAACATTGGCACCTGATTTTGTGTTGTTTCTGATTTTTGTGTTGTAAGAGGAAAGCATTTTTCCATCTGGAAATGAAAACATTGCAGGTTGGAAAGGATTGTCTTGAGTACTAAAACAGCAGACTGCAAATCAAGGAGGTTGTTTCTCTTTTTGACTTCAGGTGCATCACTTAACCTTGTATTTGCATTAATGGAAATGGTCAGTCTCTATGCCACCGAGGTGCAAAAACATCCTTCATTACCTGGAAATGCAAGTGGAAGACCCCTATAGATTATTCGTATTTGTGCAACCACCACATTCTGCGTCACAGCCCATTGCAGGTCCTCTCTCAGAGATAGCTTTGGTCAAGTGTAAAATCCACTACAAAAGAAATTAGTCAGCTGCAAGTAGGACACTGTGTGAATTTCGTGAGGAAAACTCTTGGGCTTGTAGGGGGAGGATTTTTTGGCTTTTTTTTAGCTGGGTGGTAAAGGCAAGGGAAAATATAATAAATCCCTCGGTTTTGTTTGTGTGTCACAATGAGAATGACTCCAGTGATTTTTCCATGCTGCATTAGGAGATCAACGGTGGCCAAAGTGCAGCCAGCCCTCTTCTGTCCCTAACACTGCTGTTACACTGCCCTGCTCCACACTGGAAGTGTTTGCATGTGGCCTCTGCACAGCAGCGACCGTGCAGTGCAGCAGCCAAGTGCTCAGTGACCTCCTTCCGTTTGCTTCTATTGATGCTTCACGTTAATGGGCAGAGAGGAAGACAGGAGTTTGGCCAAGCACAAAGCAAAAGAGAGGGGGTGGGGGAAAACCCAACACAACAAAACTGAAAAAAACCCAGCCCATGCTGTCGCTATGCCAAAAGCAGGATGGAGAATGGAAGCCACGACCAGGGTGGTCAAGAAACAAGCTGGCAGGCGATGGGTCAGTTGCAAATCATGGCAATCTCTGGGCAGCTCAGCCAAGAAGAGCCTGTGTTTGTACTGGTTGTGTGGCTCAACATACCAGAAGCGTGGCTGTCCTTTTCTCTCGGGATAATGACTAGGTGGAGCAGCTCAAATTATGTGCATGATATTCTTGGTGCTCCTAGCCAGGAAAAACAAAACCCTGGAGAAACATGCTTGGTTGTAGAATTCTTTGTCTGGTTTTATTACTGGTGGTGTGAACTGCTGACAGGTGTGTGAGATGCTCCAGGTAGATGACAGCTTGAGGCTGGCACCCTGAGGACCTTTGGAGTGCACTGAGGATTTCTATGAAATGAGTGGAAGTTGCTGAGGACCGTTGAACAGGTAATGATGGAGACTCTTTTGTGACCCTGCACCCCAGCTGATAGAGTGGACAGGAAGGGGTGAAGCACTAGTGTTAAGCTATATCGTTGTCACACCTGCAGATGGGATAATACCTATTCGTGTGGTTTGAATTAAATTTCTGAGCAGTACAATAAATAACCCCCCCTTCTTCAATTGCCATCTGAAACATGATATATTTTCCATGAACTCCCACGTAAACGTTTTTTTTTTGGTGACAGATTGCATGTTAAAGCACTGGAAGATGAAAGCGCCAAATATTTGCTTTAGAAAAACACAGTGAAAGATTCTCTCATCCTCCTTACTCTTAACTGCATCAGCCAGAATGCCATTAACAAAAATGACTCTCTGTAGTTAAACTTATTGGCACCCCCGGGGCATCATTAAGATGCCTTTTTTCCCCATGTCTTTTGCAGAGGAGGAGGAGTTATGATGGGAATCTAACATAGGAACGTGGTGACTTGTGCTTGGCTCCCACTTAATATCATGGAATGAGTCTCCTTAGCAGAGGACAAGGTGAGCAGATAGGCAGCTCCTTCCAGGGTCCTCAGCTACTCGTCGAGTCAGAGCCTTCAGTAAGTCCAAAGGTGTTTCAATAAGTGAAAAGACATCTCAGAATTATGCCGTACCCACTGTCTGTGTGACCTTGGGCCAGAACCCACCTCACTGCATGTCTCAGTTTGCTTATCTAGGCAATAGAAATAAATAATGCTTGTGAGATACCACACTGTTGCCAAAAATAAACTATTGTTGGCCACTGCTGGACTACTGACTAATTTTATACCTGCTGTGAATCTGCTCCAGTATCTCCGAGGAGAGCAGTCAGCCCTGCGAGGCAGTCTGAAGCCTCCGGGTGGATGTGCTTTTGGAAATGTGAAGTTGGTGTGTTCATGACATCCCGCATCTGAAAATATGTGTCACCAGTAACGTGTTATTGACAGCAAATTAAGTTGCTTAAAGGTAGCACATCTCCCTTTTTGCTTCTGCTTCCTGCAGGGCCTCACGCTGTAAGCCACGCACCATCCTGCCAGTGATACTTGTTTTAGATTGACAGCATCCTGATAAACTTAACATACTTTCTCCCTCCATTCTCTTAATTTTTATTTGCCTGGTTCGGTTCAGACTTTGCCTCAAATACAGATAATAACACTTGATTCTGGAAAACCTGTGTCTGAGTCCACTCAGCAGGAGGCAGATGCTTTGGCATTGGCATTTCAAGGGTTGCCATTCAGCAGGACCAGAACAGGCTGGAGTGTTGGGCAGAGAGGAACCACATGAAGTTCAGCAAAGGCAAGTGTAGAGCCCTGCACCTGGGGAGGAATAATCTCAGGCACCAGTACAGGTTAGGCACTGACCTGCTGGAAAGCAGCTCTGGGGAGAAGGACCTGGGAGTCCTAATGGACACCAAGTTGATCACAAGTTGGTAATGTGCCCTTGTGGCCAAGAAGGTCAATGGTTTCCATCTAAACATGAGAAAAAACTTCTTTACCCTGAGAGTTAGAGAGCACTGTAACAGGGTGCCCAGAGAGGTCGTGAAGTCTCGTTCTCTGGAGATATCGAAACCTACCTGGATGTGATCCTGTCCCGCATGCTCTAGGTGAACTTGCTTTTGTAAGGGGGTTGGACTAGGTGATCTCCAAAGGTCCTTTCCAATTCCGACCATTCTGTGATTCTGTGAAGGGTACAAGTTGAAGCTGTGTAATGTCTCCTTGCACAGAGGAGGACCTCCTACTCCTCCCTGCGTAGTCCACCCCTGCGTGCCTGGGCTTCCAGGCCAGCGATGGTGAGCCATTTGCAGATATCCACACCCACATATGAAACCATAAAGAAGTCTGGCATGTTTGATAAAATAATATTTAGAAGATTTTAACCAATATTTTTTTTTTAAATTCAAAACTTATATATAATAGCACTTTACAAAGTGAAGGGTGAATATCAGTGTGTGCTTGTCCTCTAATACATGCATACATCTCCATACACAAATGTGTAGCTTGTGCATTGTCAAAAGTAAGGGGAAGAAAACAGACTGCAGACAATTTTGCATCTGCTCTGTATACATGCTTGATGGTATAAGTGTTTACTGCTTCTCTCACAGATAATCACTTCTTCAGCTCAGCTGACCAGCCTGTTAGTGGCTGTGCACGCAAGCACAGCAGTTACCCAAAGAAGTATTAATTTGTTTTTGAGGCTTATGTACTGTTATTATAATAAGGCAACTTTTGTTTCTGGAGACGGAAAAATCATTCCTCAACCCAAAACACATACTCAGGGTGAATTTTAACTGCTATCATAAAGGCTTAATTTTGTCTAGATACTTACTTATCACAAATTAAAACATTTAATGGGGGCAGTTATTATTAACTATCCTTAATAATTAGAAATTGTTTGGTTTTCCTTGATGATGGAGAGAGGGATCCTGGATGCATTTTCCAGCATTCGTTTGAGGGATCAGTAGGATGTACCCATGGAGCACGGAGCATCCTCTCATGGTAACCCCTATTTCTACCCCAGCACTAGAATAGTCTCAGCTTCAGTGACACAATTGTGTAGTGTTGGACAGTGACCTCCTGGCACTTGTAAGTCTTGCATTTAAGCTCATGTTAGGTTTGGGAATGAAACTTGGATTTGAGTGCAGTATTGGTGCAACATTTTGTTAGGCAGAAGCTGTTCTTTTTCTCTCACTTAATTAACGCTTTTGTCACTGAGCATCTTGAATAAGTCTGTAGAAGAGTTTGCAGGTGTTAAAATAGAATCATGGCCTGGAGCCAAGGTAGTGGCAGAGTTAAGGCATGGAAACACATCTCTTGTAGATCTCGGCTCTATTCTGTAGCACTGCTGAAACATACTTTGTTACACATAATTCTTTTTATTTACTTGATTTTAATTGAGTTAGTGTCCACTCAGCCAGCCATTGGCTTATGGCTCATTAGTTTAAGTAGTTCTCATCTCCATGTTTGAAAGGTGTTTGCACATAACTTCTTTCAGGCTGGTAGAAATTATATATGGGAATAGTCGTTGTCTTGCTTAATGGGAGCTTTTCTCTGAATAGTAGGACTAGCTACTTGATTAATTTCAGCAGTGCGGGTATCTAATAGTTACAGAGGTCGCTTGCTCCTGTGCAGATCAGTAGATGAGTAGAAAGGAGAATTTTCTCATAATTTCTGTCAGCAATTTCATCATCTGGAGAAAGGCCCTCGCTTAATTATCTGATTTTGTTTTTTTTGGTCTGGTTCATTCAGTTACTGAATTTTTTAAGGTGGGCTTTGTTTTTTTGTTTTATTTTACTTTTTGGTGGGCAACTTTGCTTGTGAACCTGTGACTGGAAAGATGCCCCTTTGCTGGGAGCTGCAAGGTCCTGTGAGACTCCAGTGAGCTGGTCCCAAAACCAGAAGGCAACATTGCTTTGGTGACAACCTTCTCCCTCTGCACCAGAAGCTATGGCCATCTTATGGAAGGAGAAGCCAGTGAGGGGAGGAAGAGGTTACCCTTGTTGGACCATGCTGCCACGTCCTTTTGCACATCTGTGTAGCAAAAGGATGCTGTGGCAGCAGCAGGCTCATCCAGGCCAGCACTCAAGTTAGCTTTCAGGTATGGCAAAACACCACCGCTGGGGTGTCTGCTGTAAAAACTAATTCAGTCCAGCTGGGATGTGTAGATGCTAAAATCAGATGAGACCTTGTGAATCCTTCTGATTTTGTTACCAGCTTTTGGTGAGCATGCTGAGAGCACAACTCTGTCTCTACCACTGTGGTTTTTTAGACCAGGATCTTTGAGGTCATCTTTGCAGCCGCCCTGGCAAATCCAGTGATGCTTTATCATGTATTTGCACTCTTGAAAGCAGGCTGTGGCAGTCTGGAATACTTTTTTCGAGACTTCCTATACTTGTGCTTCAGCTTTGATTGTCAGTTCTACACACATGTCCATCTGGGCTGAGCTAGGAGGTCATCTGTGCAGCTCTTCTGGGATGCTGGGGCTGCTGTGGTGGTACCTTGAAAGAAAACTATTCTGCTGGTAGTGCCCAGCCAGCATGGAGGTGCCAAGGGAGCCAAAATAAAAGGAGCCAAGACCCAACTGCATCCTGGCTTTGCCTGTGTGGCCATGAGAGATGCAAAAGCAGGAAAAAACCTGCTATCGACAGAGCCTGGGCTGGAGGGATGCTTTCCATAATTGCTGCCCCCAGAAGGTTCCCTGTCTGGGCTGGCTCTGGCCATCCTTCCTTCTCCTCCAGCCTGGGGTGGTGTATCTGCCTTGGGATTAGCTCCTTACATTGGGAAAGCAGTCATCCATCCAAACAGGGCCATGGGAAGATGGTAAGTTCTTCATGTGGCTTATCCTCATTCACAGCAGTGAACATGTAACATTGAAGGAGGGAGGCATGGAGCGCCCGCAAAGAGCTGGCTGAGCCCATTGTCTTCATTAAAGCGGAGACTTGGGAGCTGCTGCATTAGTTCTGCATGGAGCAGACACAATGACACCGCGGGTGGAAAATGTGTCTGGTTTGTATTAGACCAGCCATGGACCAGGGGAAAACCAGAAGAAGGGCACATGGGGGCAGTTGGTGTGGCTGGGACCCTGAAGCCCATCCTCCTGCTCTGCAGTGGCCTCATCCGAGGCACCGGGCAGATGTCACCTCAGCTCATATGGGACTAACCGGGCACTGCCCTGGTCCTCCGTTCCAACAAATGGCCTCGTATCTGAGATGCAGAGGTGGCAAATTAGTCTTGAAAAGAGCCATTTGGGGTCAGATGATGTTATTCCAGTATTTCTAAGCCACCATGGTTTTTTGTTCTTGGACAAATAACAAGGCCCTGAGGATCTGCCGGTTGAAAATGCGAGCTGCAGTCTGCTGACTGTAGTTGACGTCGTGGCTCTTGCTGCAGATCTGTAGGACAGTCTTGTGGGGAGCACTTAAGCAATGTGGTTAAAAAGCTACTGGGCTAACTTAAACAAACCCAAAACTGTTGGCAGTTTCCAGCCAGGAAGGATAGATAGTTTTGTAATTTGCAGACATGGCGGAGAGTACAAGCCATGAGTTTCAGGGCCTTGACCTGCAAGCTGGTGCTGGAGCTGTCTGCCCTGGCCCACCATTGGAGCGGGAGAAGCTGTGGAGCAGGATGGGTGCTAACTCCAGTGCGTGACCTTAAACCACCATCAGCGTGTCGGGCTGCAGACTGTGTAGGTTGATATATGGGCACATGTCGTCTTCTGCCATCTCGGTGGGGGTATTAGTCCTCAGCAGAGGGGTAGAAGTGACAGCCTCTTAAATCAACCCAGTGTGAATTGCTGGAGGTCATGAGTTAGAGCTGCTATTCTTTGCTCTACAAGGTGTATAATTCATTAATACTATTTGAGCCACCCGATAAAAACACAGATGCTTTCAAGAAACCTAGCAGACTCTTTTTCTCTCTTTTTTTCCCCTATACTGATAAGTGAGACTATGCTTTGTAGAGGTACCCACTACTCTCTGAATTCAGGCTCCCTTCCAGTATAGAAGTGATTTAAAAAAAAAAAAAAAAAGAAAAAAAGAAAGAAGCCACACATCAAGCAGTCTTGCCCTTAACTCCAGGTTTGCCAGGTGCAGAGCAGAAAGAGAATTCTTCCTTAACATTTTGCAGTGCTAAAATCATGGAGAGGTAATCTTAAATCTGCACTTATATTATCCATTTTATCTCTTAAACTGGTTTTAAAACTTTCAGTTCACCTTTAGGAAGCAGTGTTGTGCTTCTCATGTAAATTCCCCCAGTAACTGGGACAAGGAAATGCACAAAAGGTAAAAGCAAGCAAGGTCCCTCAGTTGTTTATGTGTGTTTTCCCTTTGGCTGGGCTGTTTCAGGGCTGGTTCCTCTGCTTGAGGCCCTGTCTTCTGCCTGCTGAGAGGCAGCAAAGTGCTCACTGAACTTGGAAACCCTCCATGGTGCCTTCACACTCCTCGGGCAGGCAGCTAAGGCTGGGGCAACCACTCAGGGGGGTATGGGTGCTGGCAGGAGGAGAGAGGAGGCTGCTCTGGCGTTGTGGGCACACTGATGCTCTTGTTTTTCAGCACGAAGGGTGTGGAGGAGCTCGGTAACCACAGGCTGAAGAGCACCCCTTGCAAATGGGCCCCATCTCTGCAGTAACTGCTATAAAGTAAACCAAGAAGCTTGCAGGAGAGATTTGAAGTTTAGCATGAGGATATGGCACAGTCTATTCACACAGTGAACATAGATTCATAGATTTGCTTTGGTTGGAAAAGACTTTTGAGATCAAGTCCAGCTGTTAACCTAGCACGCTGCCAAGTCCACCACTAAACCAAGTCTGTTCAGGTGACAAAACACACGTGTCTGTAGTTCAGCAAGCAGCTGTTGCCTCCTGTGCTCATTCTTGTGGTGGGCAGCATCCCCAGGGAGTTACCTCTTGCAGCCCACCAGCCATGACTCATCTCTCCCAGAGATTTTCCCCAATAACAGCTCAAGAGACACTTTCTAATTTTTTTACCTATTTTTATCATCTTAACAGGGGTCTGCTAATCAACACTGACTGGAAGGTGGAGTTGCTAATTATGGTGGCTAAGCTAGGGTGCTTCTGCATGTGGCTGCAGTTACACCTTTGCTAGCTAGCAACTATCTGCATAATGGTTATAGAAACCTGGCTACCTGCTTAGTAAAGAGAGTTTCTGTTATTAGTAATAGTGATAACAAGTTTCTCAAAGCTAAGATTCCCTCTGCTTTTTGTTAAAAAATGTATCTACAAAGCACATTCAAGAGGAGAGCCATTGGTTTGAAAGTTCCTTCCCTGCAATATTTAAAATCCATCAGGTCTGTAAATCTGAAAATGGAGATTGAGTATAAGTGAAATATATATATATATAAGTGAATATATTTCACTTATATATAAATACAAGTGAAAAGAAGCTGGTTTCTATCACATGAACTGCAGAGTTTAAACTAAGCAGCAGAGGTAGTGGAGAAAAAGAATTTTTTTCTGGTACAAGGTGTGGTAGTAATACAGGCCAGGTTGGCTATACAGCGTTTTACCAGCACAGCTACATTGGCCAAGGATACCATGTACCGTGGGTTTTATTTATTTTTTTTACACTGTTGTAGGTGTTCAGGCAAAATCCCCTGTGATTCCGTAGATGCAATTATGCCAGTAAAACTGCGCTTTTGATGATATGGTTGATTTTGCTTACTGGAGGGCAAGTCGTTGTGAAGCCATGCTGGCAAAGGCTTGCTTTCACCAGTTTAAATTGTGTGTGCTCCAAGAGTGTAGTTTGACAAGCTTTTTGTTCCATGCCTGTGCCAGCCTCAGCAGTCGCCCCCATGCACAGTGTCTTTGGGATATGGTTTTGAGCTCTGGCTGACACAGCATCAGACCGAAGGCTGTGGCTCACCCCTTGCTCCGGTGCTGGTGTTTCTGACTCCTGCCAGCTAACTCCGAAAGCTGTAGTGGCAGATAACTTGGCAGAGAACAGCTTCTTTTTTTTACTACTTTAATTTTTTTTTTAGTGTGTGGATTTAGCCTCCCAGACTGGTTCATTGTGGGATCAGATGAGCCATGGTGGAAACCATAGAGACCTGCAGACCTGGGCTGCAGCCCACAGTTGGGCCCACTTGAGTGGATGAAAAACCATGCTCTCATCTGTAGTGCCATGATTGGGACACCAACTCAGAGGAGGGCTATGGGTTACAAATAACCCACCCTCGAGGCGGACAGAGCAATGGTCCTGGCCAGGGTAGATCCCACTGTCTGGTCCACCGTGCGTGTTGGCCACCAGCCGTGCTGCCAGGATGTAGGCAAGAGCAGGGCGCCGGGATGAGCAGCTGGGATCGGCTGACCTGGCACAGCTGCCTGGAGAAATATGAGATGAATTATGGTTTTAGAGTACTTAGCTCACTGGCAGAGCGCTGCTGGAGCAGGTCTATACTGGGAATGTCTCGCACCACAGTCTAGGAATGCTGGATTAGCCTTAATAGTCTTCATAACGCAGATGGAGCTTGTGCTGTTGGAGCCGCATTTTTGTGGTTTCACACAGCCCATCTCA
Source organism: Aegotheles bennettii (assembly GCA_013398125.1). Taxonomy (NCBI): domain Eukaryota; kingdom Metazoa; phylum Chordata; class Aves; order Caprimulgiformes; family Aegothelidae; genus Aegotheles; species Aegotheles bennettii. Next base: position 120,133 of record VZRW01005371.1, read on the forward strand.
GAGTGAGACAGTGCACAAAAGCGTGTCTTTGCAGGTGGAAGGATTTCTACCAGATCAGCTGTAGGAAGAGTGATTCGTGGGTATTTTCTTTGTGGATATTTGAGCCTTCTGCAGGGCTCCGTAGCATGGGAGTCTGTAACATAAATAGAAAGACACAAGATGTTACGTTGAAGACCATATTACAGGGTAAAGGCTTAAGGCTGATTGAAATCAACAGCTTCCTCTTAAATCCCTAGCCCTAAAGAAAAAAAAAAGATATTTTTTCTTTTACTCATACCACAGTAGCAGAATGTGAAGCAAAAAAACTAATTAGAGCAACAACAAGAATTGTTGACATCCATGAGCAGCAAATCTTGGGTTGGGGGCAACTCTGCTGTGTCTAGTATGAGCTGTTCCCTTTAAATGTTATGATTTTGTGATTATTTTTTTTTTCAGGGGTTCTCGTTGTTTTTAAATTCAGTCTGTTAGTGAAGGTAGGAGAAAATGAACCTCTTCTCTCTTTTGATAGCCTCCAGTATTTGAATACCTGCTTCTGTGAAATGCAAAGAGGAATCCTTCACTTTATGTCCTGCCTGATGTTGTCTTAAAAGACACGGACAAAACGCTGCCCTCAGGGAAAACAAGTTGCAAAGCTTCCCATTCTTTGTTGGGGCCAGGTTTCACCCAAAGTATTCCCACTTCCCATATTTGCAAACCAAAAAATGTGCTTTAACCAAAAGTAGAGCTGTCGGGCAAGTGCTGGGCTGCAGCGTAGATCATCCAGCGCATCTAACTTGGACTGTTTAAAACATTACTGCTCGCTGCCCTCCACCCCATCGATCTGCTGGAGGGCTGCCGTACCACTCCATGGAGAAGGGGCTACATCCCTGTTTCTGAGCCATTACGGGTCAGGAGGGTATGGCAGTTCAGCAGGTTACGTGCCAGCAGATTGTGCTTGAGGTTTACTTACCTCTCGTGGAGATGCAGGGCGGGCAGCAGAGCGTGGTATTGTCTTAAGCTGTGGTTGTCTCCTTCAGCATAAGCGTCCTTTGTGCAAGGAGTTTCAACAAGGGTGACTCATGTTTTGCAAGAGCGAGGCCTCAAGTGACTTGCACAGCAGAGGCTGGAAGTTAGCAGAGATATGGGTTCTCTCTGCTCTAAAGGGCATTTGATGATTCAGCACACATGTGTAAGCACACCATTCATTCGTGCAGATCTCTGCAGTTGTTGGGCATAATAGGACATGTTGGTATACTCTTCTCAGTGAATAGAATTAATCCACCGACACAATAGGCTAGAATGTCTCTTGAGCCCTACAGAAGCTATCACGTTAAAACAGGTTTATTCACTTTAAAAAAAATGTTATGTAAAAACTTATTTAGAGAGTTCATTAAAACCAGGATTTCTTTGTCCTTGTAAGACATTTGGGCTCACTAAGAAAAGCCTATTGAGTGTGGGTTTATTTCTCAAGCATGCGTTGTGTGTCTCATTCTAAAAACTTTCTGAAAAATAGCTCTTTTGTTTATGCAGGAGCCACATTTCCTTCCATGCTAATGTATTTTCTTTAAAAATATTAGTGAAATGCTATGGAGTCACAGAGTTCCTCAATACATGTGTTAATCTTGGCGTGCAATCCCATAACTGCGTGAGTTCTAGCTTATTGACACTGGTTCACGTGTTTCAGAAAGCGTGAGTGTGAAGCAAAGGCTATGGCAAGAGTGTTGTAACCTGCCAGGATTAGTGCCTTTGTTCATCTTTCAGCTGTTGGACCAAATTTGAGCATGAAGATTTGGTTTAGTGTGAAGATGTGCCACAGGCATGCTTCGCCAAGTGTCTTAATGCCCAGAAGTGCCACAGTGAGTCTTGAAAAAAGTCACCTGACCAGGTGAAAATAGCTTTTGTGATGGTAATCTCTTGCACGTTGTTTCAGTTGAAGATAAAACGTCCTTCTACAGCTCAGAAAAAGTAAAGAATTGGAGAAAAAGCAACCAGATGGCAATCTACTGTGCTACTGCTACAGGCCATAGTTGAGCAGGGTCTCAAGGTACCTGCTTGGTCTTTGAATGGTCCATGCTGCCAGTGGGGTGGGTACCAAATGCACTGACTGTTCAGTATCTCTTAGTGGCATTCCCTGCTGTTTCAGTGTACAAAGTGGGGTGAGCTTTGGTGTGCCCTTTGGTGTGCAAAGCTATAGTGTGTGATTTAAGAGGTCAAATAATACTATCTCTGTAACAGAGGAGAGCAGTGGGTACCGTTACATCTTAGATGATCACCTTGCATGCTTCTTGCAAGGTCAGCTTCAACCTATGTCTAATTCCTCTGCAAAAGAAACAGATGTCAGGATTAATTCATTTATATCTCTACATCACAGCACAATGTATTTTCTCACCACTGTAATTTGGGTCCTGTAATATATTCGCTTGCATTTTCCCTGTAGCTATTAGTCAAGTAGGAATATCATTAATCTCCATCCCCTCGGAACAATTGGACTTTCAGGGGAGGGAGGAAATGGGAAGAAAGAGGATATTAGGTTGTTCTGGGATAGCAACTAGGTTTTTGACCATATTTAAGTATTACACATCAGTTAAGGCTCAAAGCTTTATCTTATCTACAGAAATAACTGCATTCAGCCTGGCCATGGCTGGGTCTCATTATACGTTGTTATTTCTGAGACAGAGAACAAGGGGAAGATTTAATTTTTTAACAGTGAGTTCCTATTATTTGTTTGAGGCCAGACACATAATTACTTTAACTGACTGGCTTGTGGTATGTTAGCTCCAGATGTGGGTTCAGGATTGTGCCCCACAGCGGGCCAAATGAGGCAAATTACATGGTCTTTCTCATGCCTCGTGTCCTTTCTGTGTATTTGGGATGGTGGTCTTCCCTGCCTGGCAGAAGTGTTGTGAATATGAGTTTCTTTAAGACGGGAAGATTCTCACATAGTGAGAGGGTGATTTAGGGAGGAAGGAAGGACTTTTGGCAGTGCCACCCTCTCAAGGTGAAACTGCCACTTAGAGCCTTTGCTGTTGGTCAGCTTGTAGCTCTAGACTGCCTCCACGCTTCCTATGTGTAGATAACAATGTCAGCAGAAAAGTCAAGAACTGTGTCTTTTCATTGATAGATAGTCCATCGAGCTCAGCACGGAGGAGCAATATAAGAGGTATTGGTACTGCCTTTGTTTTCCATAGAAAAAGGGTTGTGTTCCAGGTCATGCTGGTTTTCCTAATGCTTGACAGCCCCATCTCACCACAGAGAGCACCAGTTTCTCTGGAAACCCCCAAACACATTAATTTTAATTTGTTTAAAACATTTTTAATAATAATTTAATATTCCTGGAAACAGATGTTGCACGGCTATATTTCACCCCAGAGCAAAAGTTAGAGGCCAGGTTGTAAACACGTGAAAAACAAAGCTGAAATAACTTTAAGCTTTGTTATAAAAGAGCCACTGAAGCTTGCTGTTCCATGTGCAGATATGCAATAGCAATTGCCCGCACATGCGGTCTGTAGTCATACAGTGCAGCGTGTGTGTGTGTGTGTATTCTTTCTCTGGAAAACTGCTTTATAAAAGATCCATCCCAATCTTTATTTTACTTTTCAGGTTACTTTTCAAGATCCTGGCTCACTGGTTTATTTTGGCTTGCGTCTATCTAGGCACATTGTATTCCGAATGAAAAACTGTGTGTTAAAGCATCCAGGTTTTCCTGGTCTCGAGTTGAATTTGAGATGAGAACAAGTGGTAGAATTTGGATCAGGTTCACGTTATAGAGCATTGTCTGGAGATCTTCAAAGCCATGTTTAGTTTGGCCCACGTCTAGATAGTAGTCTGTAATAACACTTGTTTTCAGCTTGTAACCGTCATTTGGCTTGGACTCCCTAAGCTGTGAAGCAGCTCATTCAGAATTTGAGTCAGGTTGTCTGAAAAGCTTTTACTTAATTATTTCTTTAATTAACAAGACACTTTCTAATTTCCTTCTTCTTCTGTTCTGTGTTTTCCTTGGAATTGTGGTTGTTCCATTTTTGCAAACCTGCAGTGCATGTACTCATACAAACAGAGAAAGTGCTGATAGAGGGGAAAATCGGCAATACTGACTGGTAATCATAAAATGGGGATGGTTTGGGGTTTTGGGGTGTGGGGCAGTGAGTTCTAGAAGTCCTTCCTGATGTTTCCTGATCTAGTCTGCTCCAGCACGGTCCAAAATGACCAGCTTGAGGGTTTGGATCCCAACTGAGGGGCTACTCTGTGAGTTGTGCTGGGCTGGTCAGCATAGTCCTTGTTCACCTGATAGAGACCAACACAGGGTGATACAGCAACACCTGGACATCTTGAAGTGCACATTCAAGGTTAATATCTCCTTGCATGTATCAGTTGTAAAAACCCAGATCAGAGGATTTATACCATTTGCTTATTGGCTGACCTGAAATGCTCCAGCTGGTCACTGCTTGTCATGCAACACTTTCCATCCTCTCCATCTTGTCACTCATTTCAGCTTAATTCTACTTCACAAGTAGCCTTTAAGGAGATCACTGCACGTGGCTCTAAATTGAGGTTTGCCTCCCATTTGTTAACTGATAAAGAGTTTTCCGGCTCAGAAATTCATGCCGCGTAATCATCTTAACTTATAACCATAAATACATACTCTTGAGACAAGGTGTCCTTTGCATATTGATTAATGGACATGCTTTCTGCAGGTATTCCCTGCTCCTTTGCAGTGATTAGAAAATATGTGATTTACCTTAACAGGGAGAGCTCTGCTGTTTGCTAATAGGGATATATTAAAAAAAACCCACCAACACACCAAACACAACACCAAACCTCTAAATTCACGTACTGAACTTCTTTAGTGAATTACTGTATTGCAGAATGCTGTGCTTCCTGTGTAATTTTTTCTTGAGTATTTTTAATGATTTTGACTGTGTCCCTTCAACTTTGAATCCTACACCTATTAACTGTTCTATCTGTTTAAAGCAAACTCATGAGGAAGTTCTGCAAATAATAATCCTCTAATAGTCCGTCATTAGCAATGCCCACTTTACCCGGCACTTAGCAGCCAAGCAGGGAAGCACCGATACCTTACGTAGTTTGAATGAATGCCTCACGTGCTAGTTTATTACAAGGAGAACAAAAGCCCAACTTTGCAAAATGTCAACATCTGAATCGGTCGCACAGGTATTTTCTGTATGTTAACACTCTGTGGATTTGGTTTGGCTTGCGTGCCATGCCCCACTTGCCTCTAGAATCCGTGCAGGAGAAAATAATAAGTGGGAAAAGTGAAACCATTTTACTCTCCCCCCCCTCCTTCCCAACATCAGCTTTTTCAGCCAAGCATAATGCTCGATCAGACTTTAAACCCCTCATTTAGCCATCATTTGTATTTCTGCAAACTATTATTTAACTATTATTCAGAAAGCCAGCAGGATTATAATTTGAAATAGAAATGCATGTTGGTTCCTTGGCTTTATAATGACATGTTTATCTGCACCTCTAATGCTTTCATTGCACAAGCCTGCACTTTTGGTTAATGTGTTTGCCATGAAACAATTGTTTTGCATCAAAATTGCACTGAAACAACAGCATTGTGTTGCCTGTGTAATTTGTATTCTGTATATACTGCCCCCCCAAAACGTTTTGCTTAAATCTGTTTGTCTTCAGCATGAAATGTGCAGTAATGGTGGTGAGCTCGGTGCATATTACTATGAAGCTTCAGCACCGTTAGGTCCTTACTGACACCAGTCTGTAGGTTAAGAACACTTCAATTGGTCTAATTTGCAACCTGATCAGAAACACTGACCTGGTTAGTCTTTAACAATGAATGTGCCTAATGATAACTTGTAGGCATCCTCAGTGAAGGCAATGATGTGTATACGAGGAGTCATTTCCAGCTCTGTAGTGCTGGAAGGTCTCAGGCTGCCTTATCTAGGCTATCGCCTTGTCCTGCATTTTTCTGCAGCGTGATGCTTTGTCACTTCTAATGATACCTATCCGTCAAGGCACATTGATTGAAATGAAGATAAATTGAATTGATACAAACAGGAGTTAGATGACTCATTGATATAATTAGGCTGTCGGAATATCTTAAGTGTAACTTAACACATTTTACTAATGTTAATTATATGGTCTTTTATATGGGAAACTTCAGTTAATTTTGTTCTCCACAAAAGGAGAATACAGCCATTTATTAATTGTGAGATGGCTGTTGGCTTCATAGAAGCCGTTTTCTAGAGGAGAGGAGGTGTGTTTACTGAATTTTCTTTAAGCTGTCAAAAGCCTGAAATTGATAACAACTTAAAAGAATCTAAACTGTTAATAGTTTGCATTTATAATTCATCTAATGTGATAGTTTATAACATGAGAACCAAATATAGAGCGTAGTAAAACAAGATATTTATTGCAAATGGAAACGTGCTGAATAATGAAACAATACTAATTGCAGTTTAAACACTTTTGATGAGCTCTGTTTCTTAAGAGGATGTTCCAAGCATAAGAGATGAGATATTCTTCATAATAAGGATGCAAAAATCATTCAAACTATTTTCAGAAATACAGATAGGCTGTACATCGGTGCTTCTCATTTTTTCTCTTTTTTTTTTCCTTTTTTTTTTTTCCCCTCCCTGAAAATTCTGGGTTTTATCTTATGTCAGAATTGATCACAGGAGTCAGTTTAATTGGGAAATTCATTTAAAATAGTTTCTAATTGGCATCAGAGAGTTGAAAGTTCAGTACAAAGGTGAGATCTAAGCTTTCTAATTAGATTGAATGCAGTATGACTTAAAGAATAGTCTTGATAATTACAAAATTTAATGCAAAATTATATTTTAATGAAAAATGGTGATTTTTACAGTAAGTCCTGCAATTCTCATTCAGTCTTTCATCTCACTTTTTAGAAAGGAGATAAATATTTTTGTGTGCTTCTGTGTAAATTTTATGTTAAATTTTATGTTAGTTTTATTAAAAACTAAGACTGTTATCATTTAAGCATTTCTGGATAAAGTTGATACATTTGCAATTTGGATGCAAAACCTTAGTCCAGGCATTCTGAATTTTATTACGTGACTATAATTTTCTCTTGCATAGAATTATATTCTGAACTCAAGTTTTCCCCCCTCCTCTCCCATTCCTCCCCCCACCCCCCCAAGTTGTTTGATGCGGCTGAAATTGAAGGCTGAAGTAGAAGGGGCCACTTAAGTAGTGAAGGGTTTTTCTTTGTAAATAATAGATCAAGAGCACCGTAGCTGTATCTAATGGAGCCGTATGCAGCCTCCGTTTCAAGGACAGCGCGGGGTTTAAAAAAACATAACCATAGTTCATTCCCATCGCTAACCTGTGGTCAGTTTGGCTGCTGCTGTTGGCCAGTCACATGTTTTAATTCATCAGAGGTGGGGTTTTTTTATAAACCTCTGATAATATCAACACATGAATAGCTGGGATACTCGCCGGGATTTCCAGACCAAAATGACAAGAGGAAATAAAATAGAAGGGGTGTTTTGTAAAATCTGTTTCTTCTTTTCAAGCCCAGGGGTTTACCTGAACACCAATAAACTTTCCTTATAAACAGCAGAGTTAAGGTGTGCCTTCACAGAAGCTGAGCTAGCCGCTCTCCAGGTTTCTTCTCCTTCTTATATTTTAATCTGATAAATATATTTCAAAGTCTGTGCCTGCTTGCTTCTTTGAATTAAACTTGAACTTACTGAAAGGGGGAAAAGAAGCTTATTCCTGGCATGCAGTAGAGTGTTTTAGGTTTTAAGAGAAATAATTTAGCGTTCCTCAATATTTTGGAGAAAATCTTTTACACTTAACAGATGTTACCCTTTTATTTCTTTTTAGTCAAATTTAGTTAGCTTTATTCTTCCAACTGGATGCAATTTCAACATCAAAATAAGTAACAGTGTATTATTGGCAAAACCACGACAATTCTCGTCAGAAACATAGATTTTAGAAAAAAAGGCAAAACCATGTTCCCTGCTCACAGTCCAGCAGACTTGTTTGAATGCAGTCAGAGACTCTGAAGTCCTTTCTCAGGCAAAGCTCCCATTTGCAATTGATTAGGATCAGGCCCGAACTGAGAAGTCATATTCCTAGAAATTTCAAATGCAAAACAGAATCAAAAAAAGCTGTTGCAAGACAAATTCATTCTGTTTTACACTCCCTTCTGTGCTTAAAGCAGTCTGTAGCAGTGTCTGTTCCTTGAATGACACTGGTATATTTCCTTGTAAAATAATTCATCTTTCTTGTGCCACTCACTTCTTTGCTCTATGAAATCTTGTAAAATCAAAAGGAGCAGTTTCTCTGGTGATTTTTGCAGAGTCTGCATTCGAAACCAAACACAAATATTCATTGAGAAGTTTTACATAATTACCTTCTGAACATTTACACTTGCCTAGAAACGTCTTACATTTTACTTATTATTGTTAAATACTCACTGATTGTGTTTCAATCTGCTTCGCTTGTGTTTTAAACAATTGTAAATGCATTCTGCCTGATATTTTTTTCAGTTAAACCAAAAATCTTCTAAGCACAGGTTAAAGTAATCTGCAGGAAATTTTAGGAGATAAAACACAAGCTTCGCTTTGCCTTCGTTCTGACAGTAAAATGTCCAAAATGGAATTTGGGAAGGAAAAAAAAAAGCCAGATTTACCACCAGTCATGATTATCTCACAATATCTTTTTTTAATCTTCTGCTGTAAAATAATTTTACAAGTTTTTCAGTCGCCAACCACCTCTGTTTCATGTCCAGCATCCCCTCAAGTGCGGCCGAGCTGAGAGGCTCGTTCTGCTCCAGGTTCATTTCTATGCGCGGACAGGAGAGCGCTGCGAGAGAGACGGAGGCACCTCACCAAACCTCCCAGGAGTTCTCCTCCTGCTTTTCCTTCCCTCAGTCTTCTCTAGTTTGTTTCCACCTAGCAACAAAATTACGGAGACCCCTTCAACGTAACCTTTTTTCCTTCCCCCTTTCACCTTCCGGCTGCTTCCCAGAGAGATCAGATGTGGAAAAGCCAAAATCCCAGAATATGATGAGCCCATTAAATTAGATGATTCCTATGATTTGTTTCCTTGCCAGTTTTCAGCCTTCTATTTTGTACTTTCTTAGCCAGTGCTGGAGGAAAAAAAAAGGTGTCTTGACAGTTAATAGATATCCCTGCCATCAATTGCCGACACATTTTGTCTTTTGTGACATTGAGGAAAAGACAAGGAAGGGAATGGAAGCAACTAAAAAATGTCAAAAGATCAAAAAATCAATGGGCTGAAGGAATGTGATCTGTTTATCAGGGTGTAGCTGCTCTTTCTGTTTGCATTAAGTCCGAGTGAGTGTCTTTGGTCGCCACTAAACTTGCTTTTATTCACTCCCTAGGAGATGTAATACAGGCATGAAACGATGGCTCACAAAGCGGGCGCAGCGGCGGAGTAAATAAATAAATAACTAACTAAAGCAAGCCGGGGCTTCTTTAAAGACCACAAAAGTGGGTTTATTGCCTTACATTTATTTTTTTTTGCCTCGTAGTAAACATGCTTACCTATCTCCAGAAACTTGTTGCTGAGCGCAGCAAATGGACCATGTTGTGTTGACATGGGTGTCTTGTTTCTGTGTTACCGGGAGGTTATTTTTATGTATTTATTTTTGAAAATGTCAATAAAATGAAATGAAAAGAGGGCGAGAGTTCAGCGAGCGGAAGTTCTGGCAGCTGATTGAATGCATGTGCTTGGTGCCTGACAGTTAACATCAAGTCTTTGGTTGGACTTTCCCTTTGCCTCCCTGGGCTGGGTGTTGGGTTTGTTTTCTCTGAAACATGAAAAGAGTTGGGCGAATGCAAATACGAGGCAGCTCTGGTGCACGCCTTCCCCCCGCACACCAGTAATGTAGTGCTTGCTGGGGTTTTAAAGTCACTGGATATTGCATAGCTCATAAATTCTTCACAAGCATGGATGGAGGGGGGGGAGATGTGTGTGCATCGGGAGAGCATGTGCGCGCGCGCGCGCGTGTGTGTCTGTGTGTGTGTGTGTGTGTGTGTAAGTGTTGTGCCAGCCTATAAGAACCGGTGGAGCAGACAAGGCGACGCTACAATCTGTTGGACAAATTTTTTCTCACCCCTTGTAGTTGTTATGTGATAGGAAGTATGGCAAGGGCTGCATATTTTATAAACTTTCTATTAAAGTTGTGGCATGTTATCATAAAACTGAATTGCGATACTTTGTATTACACTCTGGGATTGAGAGATAGACATAGGATTAAAAAAACAATTTCTAGGCATTTCTAGATGATAAATTTAATTTTCTTTGCTATTTGGAGGTCTTCTTTGAAAATGCAATTGTAATGAACGCATTCAGAACTGGAGAATAGATTTACCCTTGGCTTCAAATAGTTGACGTTATCAGGCTCTGTCATTCGTTCCTTCCTATTTTCGGGCTGCTAATTGATGTTTTTGATGTCAGCAAGAAAATTGAAGAAAATGTCATGTGTGAACCAGTGCGGAAGTTAATAAGATTGACTTCGTTGACAGAATTTACAATGAGCGCAGAGACCGCATAATGGGACCGCTGCGAATTCGTGTGCTCTCTTTGGAGTCAAAATTGACACCTCACGCTAGGCCAGCGGTCGATAGGAAAGATGCAACATTTGGGAAGGTTCCTAATCTCAGGTTTTTTCCTCTTCCTTTTTTTTTTTTTTTTATCTCCCCCTCTTCTTTTTTTTTTCCTCCTCCTCTTTTGCTTTTTGGTCTATGGAGCTTATTTAGTTGCACAAGTAGCTGTTTATCCAGAGGGCTACTGCTTTGGACCAAGCCAGAGCCTTAGTTCAATCTCTCAGCGCTCCACAACAATGCTCATTTTTTATGCTGTTTTGAGTCTGAAAGCAAAAGAGTCTTGAAAAGGTTAGATTAAGATGTGTCTTAAGGAAAGCTATACTAATATTGGACAGGGTCATTGCATATGCTTGGGCTATGTGCAATAAAGCTGAAACGTAAATCCCCTCCATATAAAGGAAAGAAGCTGTGGGACACCTACCTGAGCTTTAAGCATAACAGAAGACTACAGCTAAGCATTACTCTTCCTCTGGGCTCCAGTGTGTGTGCATCTATGTGAGCGTGTACGCCTGCATGTGCAACCTCCAAAACTTCTGATTTTCGCCAAGGTGGTTTTCCCCCCCCCTTTTTTTTTTCCTTTTTCTTTCTTGGATAAAACGGGAATTCAAACTTTTTCAAAGTAGCAAAAGGCTTCACTGTAATAGTTTAATTTTCCAGTAATGTGACAAAGTTTATTGGATTTGTGTGTATAATTATGGAATGGATTAGCCGAGTTTGGTTCAGTGCATCTGATTATTTTCTGGCCTTTAGGGAAATGCGCTAAAACCCTAATATGTCCACTACCCCCAAGCGGTCTCTTTTTGAAGGCACCGCACAAAATGTGGTCTCTACTAGCGTTCAGCCTCCAAGGATCTTCAGTGAGAGACATTATTCTTGGAATATCCAATTAATTCCACGGGCAGTGATCAGTTAGCGCTTCTTCTTCCTTTCTCGCCATTTGAAATGCTAACACAATGAATATTTTCTCATTGGTCTGCGTCCCTCGGCTAAGCTGTTGCCGCGGGCTGAGAATTTCATCGACTGATGAGACCAGAGGCTGCGCCGATAAAAGGTTACAGTACGTGATTTGCATGCCAAGTGGGGTTTGGTTTCATGAACTTAAAAGTTCTTTAACTTTTATTTGACTTTTTTTTCCTTTGTACATAGATGAGGGTTGTTGGAAATTTTTTTTCCCAAATTTTCTGGTTTGTTTCCCCAAAAAATCACTTAAATTATCAGTTAGTGCACATTACAGTTTTGGTTTGGACCCTCTTAATCAAACAGGTATGAAACGTGAGATCTTTTGTACAAATGAGACAAAACTAAATGTCTACTCCAATCAATGAAAACGTAGGCTTAGAAAAAGGCTTAAAAATTGTAAGAGTTTTCCAAACAGATCTGACCAAGACCAATGTTTCCATTTTCTCTTACAATGCAGTGTTGGAATATATTTTTAACTAGGCTTTAATTCCTTCAGCGATTGCAGTATGTTCTGTGAGGCATAACAGAATTAAAGTAATATATTTGTCTTCTGTATGTATTAAGAGGGAAAGCTCCATGTCTTTTGAGTGATGGGAATCGGAGCCATGGGTTAAAATGACACTAGCACATTCCTAGAGGGTGATTAAGACAGACGCTTTGGTGCTGTTATTCAGTGGTAAGTTGGTGGAAGTTCTTGAAGTATTAATTGTGTTCCATCAAGCACGAGCAAATATTCCAGCAGCAAAACAAGGAAGCTGTTATCTTCGTCTTCAACACAACGGTTTGTACAATTGTCTGTGCAATTCAATCTAAAATGTTGGCCGTGCCAGCTAAGATGGGGCACCCGGGCTGAAGGGTACTGTGATCCTAGGATAAACGAGCCGATCCGAAAAGTTAGAGATAAACTAAATTGAAACAAAGCAACTACTGCACGTCAAAAGCAGGCTTTTATGATTCAGTGAGGGCAAAGGAAGGTGGTGCTGAAATAAAACCACGCGCAGAAGGTCTATGCTCTGTGTTGTTCTCAACTTGCAGAATGCCTTAGATGTACGTTGTAAGCCGTTGACAAACTTTGTTGGTTTAGAGATGTGACGGATGTATTTTTTGATCTGAGAAGTATTTGGGGGACAGAGATAATTTTTTTTTCATCCTCTTTTCCCTCTCCCTCCCTTCCCTTGCCCAAAAAGAGCGTCAGCCTTCTGCGCGATTCTAATGTTAGAGGCTGAATAATACGGTTGGAGATTTGACATATTCCTACTGAATAAAAATCAGGAGACCCTTACCAAAATTGTTAGCAAAAGGGACTGGCAGAACTAGGTACGGAGCGGGGTGGGTTGTTTTTTTTCTCCCCTTCCTTTCCCTAGCTGTCTAGGAGGAGTAAAGCAGGTGGCTCCCCGTGGCTGACTTTTCATGACAACATGCCATTAGAAATTGCGGTCCTGTTGATCAATCCACTCGACATGACAGCTTTGCCGCAAGGCCTGGCTCTTTGAGCACCAGCGCTCTGGCTTTTCCCTCCTTTTTTCCTGCACTAATTGGTGAAAGTTTTTACTGTGCTTGTGGCATAGGAAATTCTTTTGAACATTGTCACAATCAAGTGTTGACTTCTTTAGAATTGCAAGTAGGTTAAGTGAGTATCAACATTAAAAAAAAAAATCCACAAAAGGTATTGCTATCGAAATTTTATTAAAGTAAAATTGGGAAAACACACTGAATTATAAAAAAAAATTTTGATGCAGAGGAGCCAATTAAAATAACGTTCCTTTTCAACTTTGCATAGCCAAAGATGCTACCATGTTTGTGTCTTGAAAAGTAGAAAGGAAGAGGCAAATTTCGAGTTCTTATTTTCTTTCTGCTTAGTCGGGAGCACAGAACTGAGCCATATCTTTCAGCTTAAATACACACAAATGGCTGGAACTTAGTACCTGAAAATTTAATTGATAGTGGATTTTTCAGGTGATTTAAGATGCTTTAAACCATTATGCATCAAATAAGATATCTTAGCAAATTCTGCTTCTTAAAAAATAGAAAAAAAGAAAAAAAACATAAGGGCAGTATTCAGGAGGAGGAGGAGGAAAGCTGAGTGTTCGCACATAGCGTGGGTAAGCTAATTGAGCATTTGTGTGATTCTTCCATCAGAAATGCAGTTGGGAAACTTCTGTAACAGGTTTTGTGAGAAACTCCCTCGGCTGAAAATGGGATTATTGATGTTTTCAGATAAAAGTTTACTAAGACATTGAATATTTGTTAACAAATACAGGCGAAGATTCAAAAAATGTGTCTGAAACAGTATTATTAGTGAGGAAAATAATAAACTTATATTACAGGAAAATATTCTTGTCTAGTACATTTGCTTAAAATGTACTTTTCAATTATTGCAGATAGAATTTTTCTTCTTGGTTTTGCAGGTTGCTGTATGTTCATCCTTGAACATGAAATCTCTTTTTACCATTAATAAATGTAGGAAAATGTTATTGTTAGATGATGCACTTTCAGAGGTGCAGGTGTTTTTCAAATAATCTGTGCAACTGCACTGCGAGGATTTGTGGAATGAACACGGGAAAGAAATCGGGAGAGAATGAGCGACAAAGAATGAGAAAAAGGGATATATAAAGCGTGGAGGTGGCTTTTCTTTAATAATGCATACATAGCAATAGGGGACTTTGGATAGAATTCTCTCAGCTCTCTTAAACCCAGTCTAAGGTTAATTTATAATAAATAATTATAGTTTTAGCAGCAAAATGAGACCCTGTGAAGCTGAGA
>VZRW01005371.1:144849-155422 GCA_013398125.1 Aegotheles bennettii
TCAAGCTCTGTCTGGGAAGGGGGGTATTGTCCCCGCACATGGTTGTCAGTGCTCCTGTCATCATTTGTGTGAAAGAGGAAAATGAGCCTTTTTTTTAGCAGGGAGAGTTGTGATTATCAATGGAGGCCTTGTCTTCCGCTACAATGGGCAGTTAGCTTAGGGCAGGACCTTAGGCAGAAATCAGCTACATTAAACTGTGAAAGGACTCGGGCCACTGTATCAGCCATAATGGAGCAAGGGGAAGTAGTTTTCAGGGGAAAATGCTTAGTCAGATGTGAAAGCATCCTTAAAAAAATAAACTGTGACTCCACTACCTAAACAGAGCAGGATAAAATTGCATCTTCCATTTTTTCAGGAACTGCTCCATCACTGGCATTGAATTTTTATGCTTGGGAAGGGGATGAGGACCAAGTTACCTATAGCTAGTGAGTTTGGTTGGCTTTAGCTTTTTAGTTGACCTGAATCATTTGCAGTTTCCTTGGTGAAATTTGGGGTGCCACCTAGGGCAGCTGCTGATTGTCCCTGGGGCCAGAGTGGTGCTCACTGATGAGCACTCCACTTTGGGTGTTGGTGAGCCTGGCTGGAAATGGGAGAATATTCCAATACTTGCAGCAATATTTTGTGTTTTGCTTCATCTTGCAACTTAGTTTTCTGATGTGAGGTGCGTGTGTGTCATTGCTAGGCAGAACTGAGGAGAGACCAACCTTTAGAAAAAAAGAAACTCTCCTCTTAAGAGCATCTTTGGAGCTGCAGAGCAGCTCAGGAACATCTGCTAGCATATGACTGGCCATAGTCAGCAGAACTGCAGTAGCACCATCTGGAAAATACAGGGAGACAAGTTATAAACCTATTTTTTAATGTGAACTGGTATTGAATGGTACCCTTTGCTAAGCCCAGGGAGCAACTCCAGGAGGGCTTGCTAATTCAAGACCACTGTCGACCTTCTGCATCCACCCTGGAGGAGGGGAAAAGGCTGACAAACCCTCTTCTGTGCTGCTTTTGTTTTATTGTATTAGGCTCATAAAGGCACTTTCAGGGCCCATCTTTCTTCAGCAGAAAGGGAAAGCAATGGGGAAACGGGGAAGAGGAGGACATGGCAAAAAAAGACAGGCGGAGCTCTAGTTCCATTTGTTTTCAGAGTCTGTTGATTAATACGTTTTAAGGTGAATGGCAAGCTCTCTTTCCTCCTCCATTACTTGGAGGAAGGGGAGGGGGCTCTGGGGGTCTGGGGTGCCAGTCCCTGATGGGTCTCTCCCTCGCAGCGTTCCCGGCTGCGGGTGGTCGGGAGGTGCCTGGTGGGCAGCAGCCCATCCCTGCCTCACCAGCAGGACTGGAGGCTTTAAGTACACTTAAAGGATCACCCTGGGTTGGGGAAGAGGGTCCCTTCATGGCTGCAGCCGCAGGACCTGTGCCAGGAGGCACCAGAGGTTCAGGCTGTGCTGGGGCAGGAGCATCCCCCCTGCCCTGCCCCTGGCTGCTCGGCTGGGAATGCCACGGAGCGGCATCGCTGAGGCCGAAGGGTTTGGCCGCTGTGATGCTGCAGTAGCATGATGACTTGTTTTCAGCCTGGGTGGCTTTTTTTTGCAGACCTGCTTCTGCTAAAACCACGTTATCCTGGCGAGGACAAATCCTCTGGCCTTTCTGGCATGTTTTCTTCTGTCTCTGAGTTGATACCATGTTTTTATTCCCAAAGCCAAACAAGTTATGAATTTGCAAACAGAAATTGCAGTAACAAACTCTTCCTATTTAAAGGTTGGTTTCTCTTTGTGCGCTCAACAATGCAATGTCTCATCTCATGCAAGTCTTGTGTTGCTTTCAGAGACTTAGGAACTATTGATTTATACAGCATGTATTAACTTCTTCAATAAATAGGGAGTATTCATCAGTGGGGTGTATTAAATTGGGCTGTACACGCATAGAAGCATCTTTCATCCTGTTAATGAAATGTCCTTACCATGCAACAAAGACTAATACACAGCAATTTATACACACAATCCCCTGCAGTTTAAATCTGAAGTTCAGATATTTTTTTGGTTCCCTAAAGGCACCTATCAGA
This sequence comes from Aegotheles bennettii, assembly GCA_013398125.1. Lineage (NCBI taxonomy): Eukaryota > Metazoa > Chordata > Aves > Caprimulgiformes > Aegothelidae > Aegotheles > Aegotheles bennettii. The sequence goes on from VZRW01005371.1 coordinate 146,906, forward strand.
ACTTAGGCTAAATGGATCTCAGTATCCCTTTCAAACATATATTGGTCCCAAATTTGGTGTGGTGGGTTGTTTTTTGTTTGTTTGGGGTTTTTTTTTTCCTCTTTTTTTTTTTTTTTCCCATTCCAGAGTTCCATTATTGTTTCAAGTCATCTGTGTTTAAGCACTCCCAGAAGCATTTCAAATTCATATATAGAGATTTAGTAGTTGAGTCCCTGTGGGGACAGTTTCCTCTGGTTTGCTTCGGGCAGGGGTTATCAAGAAAAGCAAACTTCTGTTGTTTTTTTGCAATTCTTTACCATGCCCTCTAACCCAGCATGAGACCCCAGATTTCAGTGGAGAGCAGTGATTTATCAGCAGATGGCTTGGTACTTTGTAGATGCTGGGATTTCTCTAGCAATCCCCACTTGTGTCCGTCCCGTTACCGCATGCCCTGGTGCTGATCTGTGTGTACCAGCTCAGCACTCCTTTCCATGCCCGACACAGCCATAAATAGAGTTCTTCAAGTTGCCAGAGAAATTCCTGCATCTTGCAGTGGCTTTTAGCTTAAAACTACCCTTGATGAAGTAAATGTATATTGGTGAAGGGCCTTTTGCAGAGGGATGGCTAAGGTCATCTAATAGGTGTCTCCTATTGATGGTTTCTGTGGTTTACCTTTCATTGCCAGTGGATGGGGTTAGGACCACACTTGTTACTCAGGCAGAGCTCCTGTTGACTTCAAAGGAAGATGTGTGTGCGGGATTAATCCTGCTCTTTCCCAGCTACTCCTTTCTTTTTCTCTTTTCCAAGGAAGCTTAGTTAACTTCAGGAATGCTGCTTTTAAAGAGCAGCTTATTTAGCATATTATGCATGATTACCTCGGCTGGCAAATTGTGCATGCTGCTCTGAGTGGAGTTACAGTCCCTTTTCCCAGTGCATGACAAACAGTGCAAAGCAGAATATAAACCTGGGCTGTTGGAGTGATACAGAAGCAGGATGGTGTGTGGGGGCAGTGGATCACACTCCTCTGTCCCTGAGAGCGTAATTTTGAACATGTAGATGGCAGTTTCTCCTTGTCCCCTGGTACATTCTCCCTGCACCTCTGCCCCAGCATCATCAGGGTGGTAAAAAGGTATCCTACCCCTTACATCCAGTACCTTTGTATGAATCATCTGTTCAACTGCAGGACAGTCACCCAAATAAAAATGACTTACTTGGGGAAAAGTTTGCAGAATAAGGTTCAAACTCTTGGGTTTTGATTTTTATTTTTTTTTCTTCTTTTGCATTGTATTTTTTTCTCTGAAAGGTGTTAAGTAAAATACATAATAATGTAGCAGTCGTGCTGTTTTGTGGTGATATTGCAGGAGGTCTTGGTGTATCAAAGCAGTGGGTGGTAGTTTCCCACAGCTTACATGTAACCCCCTATGGTATATCTGGCTTTGGTGATACAAGCATGTAAGTCCAGCTTTCCTCACATGTTGTTTCTTGTTTGTCAGCTTAAGTCTGACCCTCTAATGTTATTCCATCACTTACTTATTTTTTTAACTAACCAGTTCCAGTTTCTATGTAAATAAGCTTTCCATGGGAGACAACCCTCAGTATCTGTTAGGATCTGAGTGAGGGGTTTTTGCAATGATGTGGAAGTTGTGAGAGCTACAGTAGCTACAGCCACACTGTGGGTCACCTAACAGTCAGAGTTCACACAAAAATCCCTCTTACTAGGAATGATTGTTTTTTGTGAACCATATCAAGTGGTCATTCGGCATGTAATGTCACGTGTTGTTGGGTTTACATGGTGTGTAAAATGATTTGTTATGTGAGGTCCTTGCCAAACCTTTCAGTTACTTTCAGAATGCTTAGGTTGGCTCACTTGGAAGAGATCAGATTTTGCATTAGAGCATCTCCGGCTTTTTGAATTCAGGAGCTAAATCCCCATAGCTCCTCCGATGCGAAACCATTATGGGTCTGTGGCCAAAAGTTGTCCTGGATTGTACAACTGGCAGAAGACCTGACCTACAGCCCAGCCAACACAAGGTGCTGTAATTCAAAGTGTTGGCTGTCACGGCCGCACTCTGTCCTGCATTGTGACCACTTGACATGGGACTCTCCTATGCCACAAGCATGGTATTACAGGGGAATTGTTCAGTGGAAGGGCTGCAAAAAGGAATACACACGGTAAAAGTTGTGTGAAGCATAAGCACTGCTCTTTGGCTTGCTTCTCTTGGATGCACACTTTTTCTGCAGCTTGTCAAAGGTGGAGGCAGGGTCTGGGGAAGCCTTCCGGGGCGGGGGTGGCTGGAGGAACCAAAGATGAAGCTTAGCTTGACCAAAGCACGATGGAGGGACTTCTTGTTTATTCGGGAGAAGACTGATGTTTCTTTTCCTCATAGCTCTCAGTCTGTCTTCCCTCTTCCTTCCCCCCAGTCTAGAAACTCATTCTCAAAGAATAACTGAATTATTTCTGAAATGCTCTTAAGGGAAGCTCAGGGCATTCGAACCAAGATCAGATAATAACTTGTCTAAAGCAGCACGGCAAGGGCACGTGTTTGGGGGTGCTGGGGAGCAAGCAGTGGGGTCAGAGCTGTCCTCCAGCAGGAGGGCGAGCAGGAGAGCGCTGGCAGACCCCGAACAGCAGCGGCGCTATCGGGGGCCGCCGTGGTATTACTACTTCATTTTAATGTGATTCCTTTTACTTGATGTTAATGCAAGTTGTTCCTTACTTAAAGTAATAAAAGGAAATGAAGACACATTCTAAAATGAAACCTGACTCTAATCCATTCATCATCTAATACCAGCCTCTTTATCTTTGCTGGTACCTAATCTGGTTAAATGTCCCTGTTGTAGGATTTTAGTGAAAATCCTCTATTGGGAATAGGGTTTTTTGCAATTGGATTACTCGCAGTAAATGGTCCAGCAGTTCGCTTGTTTCAGCTTAATTTTTTCTTTGTGATCTTGTAAGGGTAAGTTACAGTTCAGCCTGCCTTTTCCTTTCATTCATTCATTCACTCCTTTTTTTTGTTGTTGTTAGGAAAAAGATATTTTTTTCCCCCCAGAGCTAGGAATCTAACAGGGAAAAACCTCATATCTGCGTGATTATTCACCCCACAAGAGTGTGAATTTCAATGGTTTTATCTGGGTTTTTTTGCCATTATTTATATCGCTGAATATTTTAGTAGCCTAATTCATCAGTATCCAGTTTCCATTTATTAGCACTCTCTGATGAATTGATAATTAATCAGCTCTTCTAAAATATATATATATAAAATATGCAGGTGATCGCTTGTCAGCTTAATGCTTGCTGATGAAGGGAATACTCTAGCACTACAAAGGCTTTTTATCTGGAGTATTTGCAATGAGCAGTAAAATGCAGAACTGAAAGCGAGGACAGGAAGGGGAAAGGAAAAGACCTACAGGTCAGTGAGCATTTGGGTCTCGTGCTAATTAAACGGGGGACTCTGCCAGCCCCTCACTGAGGAGTCTGCCTGCATCTTCGAGGGAAAGCACAAGATTATAAAATAAAAAGGAAAAATTTTCAAGAATTGCTGTTGCTCCGAACAGTAGCACGACAGATCAAAAAGACTAAAGACACTCAAGAGCAGGGAAAGTGTGTGAGGAGTTTTTAAGCAAGAGGGTGGGAAAAAACTGCAAGGGTGACACCAAGAAGGGATCTGGAAAAGTCTGAGGACCGTGTTGAAATCCTGAGTACTCAGATTTGTCTCTGTCATGCCTCGTGCTGCAGTGGGGAGTACCCAGCACTCCTCTAATGCCATCGATCTTTTTTTCTCTTGACAGTCTAACAAAGTGCCAGTTGTGCAGCACCCACACCATGTACACCCTCTTACGCCGCTTATCACGTACAGCAATGAGCACTTCACACCAGGAAACCCTCCTCCACACTTACCAGCCGACGTAGATCCCAAAACAGGTAGGTGGAAAGTTGTTTTGGGTTTTTTTGAGAGTGGGTGCGTGGATCTTTCCATTTAGCATGTTAGGGGGAAAGCATGCGGGAGGAAGGATTTTCCATGCTTGTCCACCAAAGAGGGCATGTAAAATGTCAAACACATGCAAGAACACAGACAAAATAGTTTCTTTTAAGCCAATTACGCTTCAGAAGGAAACCTACTGGGTGAATCTTCGTAAAGCTTCTGCAGGGTGACACCAGAGTTGCGTGTGTGGGGTCGTTCACAGGTGTGTTTCTTTGCAAGCGTGATACCCCATTTAGTAGATCCATCTACCAAGTGCTTGGTTTTGCATGCACGACCCAGAGAGTTAAACATGTGCGTTCTGTGATCTGCACTTATAAAATTGCAGCTGGAATTTTAAAGGTGGTGGGTCATGACCGGTTTCAAAATGAGTCTTTTTTAATTCCCCAAATCCCATTGTTTCTGTGTCAGGAGTTCAGCCATTTTTCTCCTATAATGTTGAATTTTCATCCACTCTTAACTGCTTAGCTCCAGCTCTGTACTTGCACCTCTTTTCCCCAATGTAAGTCTACCCAACGCTCAGTTCAGCCTGAAGGGCAGTCTTCTGCATATAGAGCACTGTGTAATACCCTGACTAGATTTATTGGTGTTATAGAGCAGAATTTACATGTTATTCTAACTTTTTAAGAGTCCCTGTTTAACCTGAGAGCTCAGAGAAGTCAAACAGTGTCAGTCTTCTTTCTTCGGGCTGCAAGGAGTTCCTAGTGACAGTGGGTTTGTTTTTGTTAATCCAAATTCTTGCTGGTTAATTGGAAACTGAATTAACGTCAAAGGAATCGCTCTGTCGGCCCTAACGTATGCAGATAATTTATCTAAGTCCAGCCCTTCAATGAGGCCGTGCATTAGCTGTTTTTCACTCCCTGTACTTCAATTGGGGCCCCCTTTTAGTTGTGCTTAATGGTAACTTCACATGGCTTAAAAGGAATCCATCTCACCATCCCTGGGTATTGAGAGTGAATGGCATAGTCAACCGCTCATTTAAATAATGGTAGTACAGGGAATAGCTTTTAAATGGTTATCGTAAAACATATGATTAACGTCTGTAGACTGTTTACTTTTCTTCTGTGAACATTCTTTCAAGTGTGCAAATAGCTCGCCGGATGGTTAAAGCCCAGTTAATCTGTTTGGGTTTTGTAATGGAGGAAAAGCAATGTCTGCATGAAAATGTCACACAAGGAGATTTAATTTGGAGATTAAAAGCTTCCTGAGTGACTTAAAAAAATAAGTTTTAGCCATGAATACAGTTCCCCTTGCTTTTAATGCTCTCTGTTTTAATTTTGCTTCTGCTGAGTAATTGTGCTCTGGCTTTTTAATTGCAAGACCCGGTATTGTAACCCTTACTCCTCTTGAGTAATTCCTACTTGCTCTTAAGCTAAGGAGCATTAAGATTTAAGCCTTGTGTCTGGAGCTGGTTTCTGGTCTCAGAGTAGGAACTGCACTGGTTTCAGAGAGGATGGATGGAGAGTTCTCCATCTTCCTCTGCACACCTTTGGCATCTCCCCCTCCTTTTATCAGTCACTTCCAGGGGTTGTCCCCTCCACTCCTAGGTTTTGAGAAGGTTTCCTACATTTGTTCAAACACAAACATTATTTGCAATTATAATGACTTGGTGGTTCATTTTGGAGGTTACTTTGGAATAACGCCATGCTATGGAGTGCACAGTGAAAGTATGGGTAGGGCTTGTGCTCTTTTGGTGACTTTGAGACTAAAGTAACCATGAAGTTGATACAGGGAACATCTTTCTGTTGAGTGTTTAAGACAGCACCTAGCACAGCACCACACTGAAACTACAGCTGAGACTCCTAAATTCTCATCCTAAATAATGAGATAATGATCTCTGGAGAAGTGACTGAGGGAGCAAATCACATCAATTTTTCTGGTTGAATCTCATTTAACAAGATGCCAAGAGGCTCACTTGATAAAATACGACTGTGAAGCCGCCTTTGGAAAGCCATAGTGAAGCCATGAGTATTGTAATGAAAATTAATAGATAACAATTCAGAAACATATGTGTTTTTTCCTTATATCTTATTTATTTTCATATCCTAATACTAACACTGTTTTATGTTCTTCTTCCATAGGAATTCCAAGGCCTCCACATCCTCCAGATATATCTCCTTATTATCCGTTATCACCGGGCACTGTAGGACAAATCCCCCATCCGCTAGGATGGTTAGTACCACAGTAAGGAGTTCCATTTTTTTCATTTCTTTTTTCTTTTTTGATGTGTAAAATTTATGTTAAAAATTGTGTGTGTGTGCATGAGCATGTGTGTGTGCATTATGATAAGTCTGTTTGCCAGCTGCCACTTCAGCGAGTGTTTATGAATTTACCCACCTCGTGAAGATTAATTAAAACTTACACCAGGTCGTGTGGTCTTGCACAAACATGAGCAGTTGGGCATAACTTTGCATGTTGTCTCACCCAGCTGATGAGTTGTACAGCATGAATTTTAAACCCTTCTGCAGAAATGTCCTTTTCTTGTGAATGCCCTTACACTGCACCACATGCGGTTTTCTCAGATTTGGTTTTCTGGCGGCTCAGGGTGGTTCTGATGGACTTCTTTTTTAACAGGGCCACCCTCCCTATAAAATGTGCAATTTTAAATTTTATTGGCCTTCACCGCTGAAACCCCTTTCGTTTTTCTTGTGAAACAGTAGAGCTTTACATCGGCCAGTGAGCAGCATTCCTGGTCGAGACGTGGCTGGGTAGTTGGCATCTGAGGAATGGAATTTTCTTGCAAACAAGAAAGAGGAATTAGTTTACTTTAAAACTGGCTAAGAAAAAAGCCATGGAAACTTAGTTTGGGGTTTTGTTTTCTTTTCAGCTCCTCATATCCCACTTGCAGAGCCTTGTTGGGTAGGAGGCTCCCTCCAGTAATTGAGTCCTTATTTTCTTTTTTTTCTTCTGTTGCTGTCTCTGCAATGGGTTTATAATGCATTTAAGCACTGCCTAGGCCTTTGTACAGTATATTTGATTTAACCTTACAGCAGCCTTCCAGTACCTGAATGATGCCTACAGGAAAGCTGGAGAGGGATTTCTTACAAGGGCATGGAGTGATAGGACAAGGCGGAATGGTTTCAAACTGAAAGAGGGGAGATTTAGATTGGATATGAGGAAGAAATTCTTTCCTGTGCAGGTGGTGAGACACTGGCCCAGGTTGCCCAGAGAAGCTGTGGCTGCCCCTTTCTGGCAGTGTTTAAAGCCAGGTTGAATGGGGCTTGGAGCAACCTGGTCTGGTGGAAGGTGTCCCTGCCCATGGCAGGGCAGGGGGAACCAGGTGATCTTTAAGGTCTCTTCCAACCCAAACCATTCTATGGTCCTGTGAATGTACATTTGTATTGCTGGATACAACAGTCTTCTGCATTAAAAATCAAGGTTATTACCCCATTTTTTTCACATAACAGACCTCATCGAAATTAGAGGGATCATATTTCTGTATAAATTAATTGCCCAAAGCTAGAAATAGTTTCTTCCTGCTCAAGGTTGTTTGGCCAGCTGTGCTGAAATACCTCTCCACAAGTTGCCCTCTGTAAGACAGTGGAGTTCAGACTGTAGTAGAGTGGGGCAGAGCAGGGGGTCCCCACATACCCTTGGACAGGGAGAGGGATTGGCGTCAAAGGCTTCAGGGTCTTTTCTCAAGCTGAGAAGTGTGAATGCAGGAGAGCTGGAGCTCAGACCTTGGCCTCAGCAGCCTGCTTCTGTCTGCTTTGCAGGCTGCCCTTCCTCTCAAGGTGGTCATGCAACATGCTTGGGTAGAGGTTCTCCCACTCTGAGGGTAAAGCATGTCCATCAGGTGTCTGCAGAAGGCTGTTTCTCCAGAAGAGCACAGCATGAGCAGAAGAAAAACCCAGAGCATTGCTCCCTGAAATCTTAAATCCCTCCTCATTTGTGTGATTTACTTTTTGTGTAGGACACTCTGAATGCTGGTAGAACGCATGCCGGCTCCTTTTCTTCTTTTTTTGCTTGCAGGGCCTAGCTGCAGTACAGCCACCTCATGCTCCTCTGTTGAACTGCTTAGCTCAAGTTTGCCCAGTAACAGCCTCAGCATTTAAAACAAATGTACTCAGCTCATGCCAAAAGTCGAGCTCGTGCCATGAGAGCCGAGGGAAGAAATTCCTGGCTGTCATTGACCTGTGCCTCATTGCTCATCTGTGTCTCACAGCCTTACACCTTTATGTGTGCAGACACAGGTTTGTCCTCCTTGATCCTCATGTCTTGGCTGCCAAACCCACATGACTGTTGCCACGTGTGGCCAGTTTCATCATACAGGTGATAATGGCCACCTCTGTCACAGGAAGACTCTGTTGTCACTGCTGATTTATAACAAGTCAACACCGGTGGTGTACTTACCTACCCACAGCTCTTACAGCTTCTCCAAGTAGTTTTTGTTGAGGGATGATACCATCACATTTGCTTTTGCTCTAGGAGGGTAGTGTGGCCAACTTTGCAAAAGTAGACCAAGTTTTTTATTTCCCCTCTTGTTTCCACTCGTACTTCACCATCAACTTCCCAACCCACCTATCCTCAACTGGCCTGGATGTCTCTAGCTTAGTAC